>JAUJYS010005687.1:0-10871 GCA_033995665.1 Melogona broelemanni
ATTTTCAGGTCGCTCATGTCTTGAACGTGTAACTTAGCCGTGATCCGGAATAAAAATAAAAAACCCAGCACCCGACTTTCGAAAAACGGGCAGCAGTTTGTATGACGGCTTCGCCGTAAAGCAGGTGTGTTTTGCATGGTTGCCCTAACGCAGGGGCAAAGTGCTTAGCGTGAAGGACTTGTTTCGCTTTATTTTTTACTTTTATTTCTTATTGGATGTTTGTACCACAGATTGTGAAGCTGCCCGGTAACCTTTTGAGTTAAATATCGCGGCGTTTTTTTAGGCAACAAAATTGAATAATTGTGGACCATTATGAGCGCCATCTCATGATGGTGCGAAACGTGAATTGCGAATTGAAATCCACTGTAAAATAATTGGTGTGCTGATTTATTAATTTATGAAGAGAAATGTTGACATGTACGAGATATTTTTTGTTCCATTCTATGAGTGCGTTTGAAATAATCGTGACCTCGGGGGAAAAGACCAACAAAAGTGCTAGGGCAACTCCTACAGTTGCACTCAAATTGTGACGACATAAAATTGGATAATATTTTGATAAAAACAACAAATCCAAACGAAATTAAGACCAGAAAATATTGAGTTAAGACACCATTTCAGCTCTCAATAATAAGAAATAATAATGTTGATGCTCACGCATCGTGAAACTCTATGCGACGAATTGAACAGTAAATTTCTATGAGTTCGTTCATGACATCTCGCATTTGAATTTTAAATTGCTCATACAATTGTGAAAATCTGTCTCGGTTTAGTCGAACCAAGACACGGCAAAGAGCAACCAAGACAAGCCTAATACCAATTTCGTCTACAGTGTAACGCAGCAAACAACAACTGTAGCAGTACAATCATCGCCACGGCCCCTTTAAGGGGTTACACGTCGTCGGCAGCTGCAGTTTGGTCTTCAGTCGAATTAGCGGATAACGAAAATTGTTTCAATTTGGTCGTCTCGTCTCCCCTTGTGCACCGCTAAAAAAAAAGAAACGACCGGCCACGAGTGGTGGTGTTGACGAAGATTAGACAAAGAGGAGAAGGGGATGAAATTAGTGAATCGACGGGTTGAGGATCAAAAGGAGAAAGGATGGAGAGTGGGATGAGCACCGAATTCTGATGAAGCCGATTCACGCCCCCCCATCGGTGGCGAACGGTGGCGAATGGGGTCAGGTGTCACAGAAATGGAAGGGTAGAAGCCGAAAACCTTTGTACGTTTGAACCTTTGCAGCAAATACAGATTCAGCTATTATGTTTTTCAGTGGCAAAAATCGATTTCTTTAAACTGTAACACACAAATCTGGAGCCAGTTGGGTATTGATGGGATTTAGCTCTAAGTAATAAAATACATATATATAAAAAATATATAAAAATCCAATAAAATACCTCTGTCCACATGCGTTAACGGAGTGACGTACATGTATATAGAAATTATAAAGTTAAAAATAGGCGCCCCATCGCCTCCTCCTGATGTACGTTATTAATGAATTCACGATAAATAATCGTCCCGACAACTACAGAGAACTACAAAAAACAGGGTTTTTTTTCTATTTTTTTTTTTTTTTTTTTGTTGCGATTTTTAAATTTTACTCATTAGTTAATTGAGTTAATTAAATAATTCTTAATTTACTACCAGAGTCCGAAAGTGCGCCAAATTTTTTATTGACAAACACATTTGCATATCGTACGTGGTACAATATATGTCATCACCCCCAAAATAAAATAAAGGGGAAATTCAGCATCCACTTAGCTGCACCGAAGTGATAGCTATGAGGGGAGGCCACAAACTAGTGTAAAAAGAAATTCACAAAAATAACAAATTAATTTTTTTTTCAGAATTTCACAACTTTCCCTGAATATTCCAAATTTTGGACAATTATCCCTGGCCAAAATTTATTTGACTGACTTTCCAGGTGAATATGAACCCTGAACAAGCAATATAAACAGCATCCCAGCTAAATATTTTTTGCCAACCATTACTGTTGAGCTTAACCTTGTTAGAACATGCTACCGACAGCATTAACTTTTAGTTATAACTTTTTTTTAGACAAGATCTCGATTTAGCTCGAGTAGCCAACCGCCTAGGTGGACGCCGAGTCCCAGTACAATACGCAGCATCCAACCGGGTATTTTTATATATATTTTTTTTCGTTTCGGAAGACATCGACGACACAACGTCTTACTCACTAATTACGTTTTCTTAAGACGATTGGGCGAAAATGGAGAAAAGCGGGGCGAATACTAGACGCGCGCGTGTGTGCGAGTGGTATTGGTGGTTGGTTGGTTGTCGGTGGTCTGGAGATTGGGATATAGAGCGGCGGAAATGTCGTTTCTTACTCTTGAGCGATTCGTTTCCGAAGCTTCTAATGAGTGGTTTTCTTAATGAAATGAGGCCGCCCCGATGTCTCTGCATGCCTGCATCGGCAAGGAGGACATTTCGACTTCTCCTCCCCTTCTCCCCCCGCCACCCTTTCCGCACGACATTGAATGCTCAGCCACTGTAGGTACATACAAGTAGAAAGGAACGTATAGTACGTGTTTGTATCGCAAATCGGAACGAACAGAGAGCTCGCTTTAAGAGCTAGAGTGCAGTCATATTCGTTAGAACAGAGGCTAAGAGTGCTAGGAGTGCTCTCTGAAACTGTTGGCTTCAGGAGTCTACAGCTTCTGCAGACAGCGAGACGCCCCCAAATGATTTTCTGCGATCCAGAACAACAAATAGAACACTGATCAATTATAATTTACCCATGCCAAACCTTAAAGCAGCAGGTAATTTTATATTTTTATTGCAGGTCATTTTATTTTTTGCAGGTAATTTTATTTTTTTCAGTTAAAATTTTTTTTTCAGGTAATTTTAATTTTATAGCAGATAATTTTAATTTTTGCAGGTAATTTTATTTTTTGCAGGTAATTTTATTTTTTGCATGTAATTTTAATTTTATACGGTAGGTCATTTTATTTCTATCAAAATGAATGTGTCCATTTATGCTTCCACAGAAGGATGGGGACACTGATCATATACCCCTTATTTGATAATTGCTAACAAAGTACACATTTCGCTTCATTGCAAAATTAGTACTACATCAGCCCTTGGGCGTCTCCTATGTATTTCGCTATTGTAAATCAGTTTAGATAAGATTCTCCAGAATCTCTCTAACTTTGGTATAGAGTTATAACGCCTGTCCGTGCGTTTCGCTGCAGCTATATCGTTTCTCGCATTCATCTCGGTTGGCGCTGTGGAAATTACGAGCAAAAGACATTTAATGATAGAAAGGGGGAGAAGGGGAATGGAGTAGCTAGGTAGAATTAAAGGGGGAGGTGTCGTAGTGGTTACTGGTTAGTGCCTCGTAAGTGGGTAGCAGCAACAGCAGCCACCACCAAATGCGACGGGTACGAGACCAGACACGCACTAGGGTTAAAACGTCACGAACATTAGTCGAGAGTGGAGTGAATTAAGAAGTTAGGCCGATGAGCGAACAGAGCGTCACCTACGAGGTACAACAAGAAAGTAAGTATTATTACACTTTAAAAAAAATACTATATTACCAAATATTTTATTTATACATCTTTTAGGACATACCTTGAACTACTACTTTACAAAACGATTTCAGTCATTGTTGCGACACTTTTCGTAGCGTGGCTGGCACTAGGCTTTTTAACCTTCACCATAGATTTTGCCTTCTGTGCTGCATTGCTGCACGTATCAGTTAGTATGTTTATAGAATGCGCAAGCGAACAACACATCGAAAGATCACCATAAAAATGGCTAGAGTGAAAATGAATTTTAACCGATTTGCGGGTTCAAGAAACGCAATCGTTCGCAGCAGGCAGCGGCGACTGGCGGTAAATTTCTACGATGAAGGTTGCAAAGTCTGGCGCTATGAAAAGTGATTAAAAATGCTGGAGTCAAGCTGTATAATTTAATGTACTTCAATTTCCAATAGCATATTTTGTAAATAAATTATTTTTTGTAAGTGTATCGCGACTTATTTTCTGTATATCCCTCATATTACACATACGTATCTGTGGCTAGGAGATAGAGATAAAAGAGGAGGAGCAGAAGCGGCGATATCAAACGGCAACGTGTCAACTCGAGCGTCAAACGAGTGGCAAAGTGCTTCGAACTTGACAACTATTTACTGGAACCAGTCAGATCACACGATCAATAATATTTCCCCAGTCAGCGTTAAGAGCCACGCTGAGTTTTCTCTCACTCGCTCTCTCGCTTGATGTGCGTGTGTGTAAGTGAGGATGGTTAACTATGGCTGCAGTGTGGCGATCCTAGGTTCGATTCCCAGCGCGACTTTCATTTATTCAATCCCGGGGTCCTGATGAAAACGTGCCTCTCACATATTCCCATAGCGACACCAGGGTTACGGAATCTCCCATAGTGATGTTCACTATAGTGATCAGGAATACAAAAATGCATAAAAAAGAATAAAATTATAGTTTCATAGTACCAGCAAAAGCTCGATACTCAAGAGCCCCAACCACGAATCGAACCAGGAAACCCCCACACCACAGGCAGTTTCTCTACCGCCTGGGCTGTAACAAACGCAACTGCATTTTTTCAATTCTCAATTATTTTAACTATAATATATCAGCACTTTCGAAATAAGTCCAATAGATGACGTCAGTGTCAGTGACGCAAGAACCACCCCTGTGGGATACCGCCATAAAGAACTACAAAGGTACATTTTTTAATAAAAGAGTGAAAGCTTCTTTCGACGAATTGAGTAATATTTTTTCTTGCCAGAGGCCATAGTTCCACCGATCAAGAGGTGACTAAATCCTCATGTTGGAGTACATCTCAGATCCGTCCATCGTCCACAGCTAGTCCCTCTTTTGTAGCGCTGATACGACCCATTGCGTGTGTTCGTGTGACGAGTAAAATAGAAGGAGCCTGGAGGTCGTGCGGATAAAAGGTTTATCGTTTTAGCGATCCTGATACAATTATTAGATAGTGACTTTTTCCTCGACAGAGAAAAAAAAATAGATGCTCTTTCAACAAGGACGGAACTCTAATATCTTACGTTATGAGAGAAATAAAGCGCAGGGTACCTCGAAATAGGAAAAAAAAAAAAAAGAAAGATGGACAGAGGATTGCTCAGAGGCACAAACGAAATGTCGTCTTTAGTGTACAGAGGCATTGTCAAGACGTAGTTGCTAATGGTGATTAAGTTGCTATAGGAGCAAAAAATATCATTTTTGTTGTTTGTGAGTCTCCCCTGTCATCGCGGGCATTAATCTGACAATGCATGGCGATTCAGAGAAGCGTGTTTGTTTTGACGATAGCAGATTTTTTTGCTATCCCCCACTAAAGTTACATCCGATGAAGACAAAACAAAAAAAAAATGTAATTCAAATTCAAGATCGATTAGAATCCGATCAAACGTTGTTCCTCTTTTTCTAGGAACGCTGATTGGATTGCCAAGTTTTGCTTTATGTTATAAAACGAAAGAAATATAAGAAATGAATAGAAAAAATCCTTCAGTAGAACCAAGTTGCCAGACAGTGCAAACTCCCAATAACGTGCATTCACATTCCTAAGGCAAGGTTCCTAAGAAATACAGTTATATTTATTTCATTTAAGAAAATTTACAAGTAAAAAAAAAATCCTGATTAGTTTTAAAAACCAGTAAAACACCAATAATACAACACGAGAAAATTTACAAGTAAAGAAAAATTCCTGATTAGTTTTAAAAACCAGTAAAACACCAATAATACAACACGAGTATAACCCCATAGCTCTTTTACCCACCCCTCATAGCTAGGACCTCGGTCCGGCTAAGGGGTGGGAGATTCCCCCTTGTTTTAGGGGTGATGGTGAATTCATCTTACTGTATTGTATTATGTTATTTGCCATTAAATAAATAAATAAAATAACCCTAGATGACAACAATCCGACTAATAAGATTCATCGTTCCAGCTACCCTGCTTCCATGCTCTAGAACTTCCATTGTCCGCATTATAAGGAACAGCATGGAATTTTGCCGTACCCGAATTCTGCCTTGAAAGCATAGCAAAATTATTAGCGTTTCTGGATATAGAACAATCCATCGCGCGAGCTCCCCACAAAGCAATCTGGGTGTAGTGGCCACTGGAAAGGACTCTTATTCGCGCTCAAGATACGTTATGAAATGGTTACCATGACATGAGGAAGTTAGTGGCTCTTTTGTCTCAAGACAGAGTCACCGTGTCACGACCACCCTCCCTCATCAAAAATGTCTCCTCTGTGTATAGCGAGAAAGGTCCACCATACAGAAAAAAGTGACGCCTGCGAGAGAGAGAGAAATAAAATTTGCTCCGATTGTTCCCATTTTTTTTATTTCTCTCAGAGGAAAGAGAAAAGCGGTTGGCAAAAAAAAAATCGTCGCCACGACGGAACCGCAGGCTCCTCCGTCTTCGGGGTACAAAAACGCCAGAGAGAAAGGAAAAAGAGAAAAAAAAATCGTAAAAAGCAGGGCGCAAAAAAAAAGGCAAAATGGCTCATCAAGACCTGGCGTTTACGGTGAACAAAGGCTATTGATTGTCATTTCTACGCCGCCGAGGCATTTTATATTATTAAATGGAATGGGCCTACGTAGCCAGTCAACAGCCAGGGTGACGAGGGCAACCAAACCGCATTCGTATTCAGGAAAGAGCAATGGTAAAGAAAAAATTGTTCCGCGTTTTCTATATTAAAATTTCATTTAGGAAAAGTTAAGGCTAAAATTCCAATTAGTCAAGAGTGTAGAATTCCAATAATCGCCAGAACACTTCTAGGAATCTTCTACAGAGGATGTGAAAAAGCCACTGCAAACACAGCGTTTTTTCATAATGGAAGATAGTGAAATTTTAAAGGCCTCAGCAGAATACTGTAAGATTAACAGTTGATGTCTTCCCTTATTTCACATGACATTCTTTCCGTTTAGTTTATTAAATTATTTCGTTGAGATCATAAATTGAAATTTTTATACGCTTGAAGACCTAATTTTGATTGGCGTTCACGGCAAATTGAATTAAAATCAAAATAGAAAGCTTAATTTATCTTAGAAATGAGAGAGTAGAGTACTATTAGCCTTAATTGAAATATTCACGGCAAATTGAATTAAAATCAAAATAGAAAGATCAATTTATCGTAGAAATGAGAGATTAGAGTACAGGAGTCCTATTAGCTTTCATTGAAATATTATATTAGTTGTTGGCAGACACCTTGGTGTAAAATGGTCAAATAAAAAACCCTAACCCCTCTAGTACTATAAAAAATTAAAGTTAAAACCCCATTTTCATATCCTATGATCACAGCTGCTATGAGAACATTTAATATATGTATATTCTTTTTCGACAACCACATTAGAAGTCTAACAACAATTTCCAAGATCCTCGTTTCAAAATGGAAAAAAAAAAGTATTAAAAAAACTATTTAAAGAAAGAAAACGCGCAGAACTGAAAGTTGGCAAATGTATAACTGGTAAAAATAACCAACTATTGACAGTTTATCTAATAAAGTATCAGTTTTGTCATAATCAATGTCTAACGACTCTTTTCCAAAAATGACATCCCGCCACCAAATAATCTAAATCTCATCTACGCTATGATTAATGCGCACTTATTCAGTGAAGCAAAGCCAACCGAACATATCATACCACCATATAATGGAAGCTCAATGAACTTAGAAACTGAAATCACAATCGAATAATCCGCCAACACTCAATGAGTCAACAGAATGTCATGGTCTTGGGATTATCTAACCGCTGGCACTGGTCAACATTATCGCATCTGCCGCTCGGCGTCTCTGCAGTCTACTGAGCTTTCTGATCAAGAACTGGATGAACAGGAATTGCGGCCGCAATGGAATGCGAAGCACCGTCGGTGTTGCAGTCTCGGGAGTCCACGCTAGGGTCGGTAGTGAGGGCAATGGAAAGGTGGCGTGACTGGCGTCACACCTCGACTTCCAGACAACACCTATTGACGCGGGGGGCCCACTACGATGCCCTCACGTAATACACGCTCATTTTCAATTTCGTCGGTAAGCGTAAACTATAATCAAAAAAGATTCGGCGGGCCTTCTTCTGAGAAAACGCGTCCTAAGGAGAGAGTGAGGGACGCCCGTTAACCACACTTCTGTTCTTAACCCCCCCATCTCCCACACATTTCCTGACGATTCTGCGAATTGCCGCTCAGGTGCAAAGCAAAAGTGTGATTTGAACTGATTGCCTACGCCCCTGGCCACACTGTTCTCCACCTCGTTACGGCCACCTTCGCGGAGCGGCCGTCAGGTGCACCACTTGACTTGTTAAGGCGATTGATCACACGTCGGCAGATCTTCGGAATGTTCCGAATGTAGGCTCTGCGAATGCATTGCAAAATGGGAAACTTAACCGCCAACTGAAATCCACCTTTCTGAATTGTGATCTAGACTCAAAGAATGGTTAATTAAAACCGATGTACAGCTAGTTGATATTCTTGTGATCAATTAAACTGCACGACTTTGTGTTAGGAATTAGAACACGCGTTGTGGACGTTCGTTTTTTAGGTTTTGTTAACAAACTTTCTTCTTAGGCAATGTCTGAGTGGCTAATTTTCACTTATATTGAAAAAACAAGAACCCGGCCGTGTATCGAACCCAGGAACGCCATAAAATGCCGGTTATTAAAGCGACTGGACTACGACGAGTCTTACATCTTGTTTCCATCTCGTCTCCTAACTATAGTGGTTCGAAAATAGAAAAAAAGCAAGATATATTTTCCAAATTTTAATACGAGTTTCTAAGTGCCAAACTTGGTGAATTATCTCTCTGTAGAGCGTTTCGCCGTCTATGAAAAAGCACCAGCTTCAAAAACTGCATATATATGCATTGTCAAGCGGCCCGAACAAAACTGTCACTTTTATAAATTTGTTTCGTCTGGGAGAAATTGCTCGGTGGGACCCAGGAATTCTCGACTTTAAATATTCAGCACTCTTGTCATGTTGGAAAGGAGAGGAAAGGGGTGGGGGATAGAGAAAGCGAAAAGGGGAAAAGGATGGAGGAAAGATGGGGCGAGGCGGTACGAAAGGAGGAAGAAAGGGTGGTGTCCTCCCCTCCTCCCCCGCACACCCTCCTGAGCCACTCGCAGCTCTACGTCTGAGACGGCTAATTCGATCCAGCCGAGCATCGGGAAGCCTCTCATGCGTGCAAGGAGCACGCGAAGCGCATCGTAAAAATGAAATTATGGATGTTCCTTTTTGCCATCCGCTTTCGCACTGCGCGCCAAAAAGCTCGCTCTCGCCTCGCCTACGCTCCCCCGTCAAATTTCATTGTCTGCTATAGCTGGCACCTATAGCTCGAGGACCTTTCACGCCAAGCAGCAAGAAGATCCAGGTTTGTAAACGGATTTGTAAATCGGTGAATTTTTATAGATGCTAGCCTTGTAGTTTACCATATCAGAATATATTAGCCACTTCCAAATTTGGTTTCTTTCAGCTTATTTTTATATGCCATTGAGAAGCTTACTCGCGGGAAGCTCCATCGTTATTATTGCTGACGACAGCAGACTGGAATGAGAGATCGAGGGAGAAACCGTGCATTGTGTGATTGCCTAGTTACGCGAGAGTGCGGGGCAGCATATGACAAAGTGATTCATCATATCCTATATAATCACTGTAGTGAATAGCACTACTGGAGATTGTACCCCTCGCGTCGCTGTGGCGATATATCGCCACAGCGACATATGGCCCCCCGCCATAAGCCCCCCTTAAAAGGGGCTGCTCGCGGGTAAATATTGTAATTGTAAATCATTGCAGCCCGCTTGAATCGACCCAAATTTCTAACTGTTTACAGATAATATCAAGATTCAACCACAAAAAAAGTCAAAAGTAGTATAACATGATTCATATATCGATAAAATCGTTTTTAAAATGCTAAGAAAAATCCAATTTTACCCCTATCTTTTAAAATTTTACAAATCATTGTGGCCCGCTTGGATCGACCCAAATTTGTTACTGAGTAGTGATAATATTAAGGTATAGCCACAACTAATGTCAAAAGTACTCAAACATGATGTATATATGGATAAAATCGTTTTCAACTGCTCAAGAATATCCAAAGTCACCCTTTATGTTTCTAAATTCTACAAATCATTGTGGCCCGCTTGAATCGACCCAAAAAAAAATATTTATAGATAATATAAATGTTTAACGAAAAATATTCTCAAAAGTAGTGTAACGTGATTCATATATCGATAAAATATTTTTTAAGATGCTCAGGAAAATCCTATTATTCCCTTCTTAAAATTCAGGAAATCCTAGCCGACCTCTTGAAACAAACCAATTTTTTACAGATCAATACTGATGATCGAAATAATAAACCATTAATTTTCCGCGGCGTGTTACAACTTGCTGATCTCTTGAGTGATGGTTCAATGGAATGGACTGACAACATCCACGGCTGAGAGGACTCGCAGCTTGGCGCGAAAGGCATTCGCTCATGCTCGGCAGCACGGAACGAGGCGCGATGAGCGATGGGAAAAGTATCTTCACGCGTTTTTACTCATTTGCAAAGTTTTGCGAAAATCTGGGAAATTCTCTAACTCGTTCACTAATTAATCGCTACGGCCTCCGGGCGGAGGGCTTTGAAGCTGCGAATTCACGCGATCCTCCCCGCTGAAACCGGTGTTGCCGCGCGTGCAAGGAGAAAATGATCCAGTTGTAGGGAGAAATAAAAATTAATACTGGTATCGTCACGCCTATGAATAGTACCGGGCTCTTTTAACTTTAGCGTGGATACACGAAGTTCATGGGGGAAATGTTTTTTTTATTATTTTTTTCTTTAATCACTGTAGTGAATAACACTACAGGAGGTTATTGTACCCCTCGCGTCGCTGCGGCGATATATGAGGGGCACA
>JAUJYS010005688.1:0-10871 GCA_033995665.1 Melogona broelemanni
GGCAAACCACCTCTGTATTCTGCCTAGTAAAACACAGGTGTCGGGGGATCGAGGGTCGGGGTCCAGAGACGACACTCGCTGTTAAAACCAGTCCCAGGACTGACTAACCAACCATGACATTTAACATACCTTTACTGATCATAAACGGCTGTATCGAGTGGATGCCCTATTTTGCGTTTTGCAAGCTAACAATCGACTCCGGGTTTCAGCAGGATAATTTTGTTGTAGTCATGCGGTTCACCCCGATTGAGCATTACGCATTCAGAGATGACACTTGCGCGGAGGCCCGGGAGCACATTCTTGTCGCCAAGAGACCTCAGCTCGAAGATCGACGCGAGCGCCCGTGAATACCTTTTTTAATATCCGAAGAATGACATTTTTTTTCTCAGAATCTCTCCCCCACTATTGGTCGCGGTGTTGTGGTGTGCCTTGTGTACTGGGGTTGCCGGCATCCGATGTCGGATATTCAGATGGTTACGCATTTTAATGTGACCTGCGCAAAACGCGTTCTCCGATGGAAAATATTCGGTGCTTGTCAGTTCTGCGCCGCACATCTCCAATGGATTGTACTGTCGTGTACAAGGTTTTGCCATACCATTGATTTTCTTTCTAACTTGGACTGGACTTGGACTTGGACTTGAACTAACTTGAAACAGTTCGAATTTTGTTTTGTCAAACATTACTTAATTAATCTAATTAAAAAAAAATATTATTATTATTTGTAAATTACCGTAGTGCTAATTACAACAGGATTACTGCACCTTCGTGTCTATGTGGGGAGGGGGGAGGGAAGGGAAGGGAAGGGGAATGGCAGCCAGGCTGCAGGATCCATCCCTAAGCTCTGGATTCCCTAATGGAAGCTCAAGGGTGACACCAGTATATATTTATATATATTCAATCTTCTGGTATTGGATTAGTAATTGATGTTGCTTCAACTGCTATGTGAAGTTTTAGTATCTAACGCCCAGAGTGTGATTTTTTATATGCGTTTCTTTGGTTGTTTCTCGAATAGCGCACCCATACGAACTCCGTGTATATCGGAATTCTTTTCTATACTCAGAGGAGCATAAGGTCGAAGGAATTTTTCGTGACAATCATCTTGCACGTTCTTGCCTTGCACGGCGACAGAGGCTTCCGCTGGGCGTGTTCATCTTTCTTTTTTGTTTTGGTGCCCTGTGGCGGCTGGTGATGAAATATTCGATAGGGTCAAGATCGGCTCTTTTCACTCATCTCAAAAATATTCAATATAATTGCAGATTTTACAAAATATTGTAGTTCAAAAAGTACAAGCGCTCACTGTAGACAATTTATTCTTGTTGTGTGTGCTTAGATTGGCTTTATACGCTTTTATTGAAATGCCCGGCCTGGCTTAATTTTATTGACGATCCACCAATGTCTCTGTGTGAAGATGGTGAAACTATTTTTAGACGATCGTACTTACACGCATCACGCGTCATCGAAAGTCATTCGCCCTCTATGAGCTTAGAGGAAGACGGGGGTCTGACTAAATCGGGAATCTTAAGTCCACTTGACACACTTTTACTCGTTCGTACGAGGGTTGTGTCATAAGTAGTGAAAAAAATATTAACAAGTTTATCAAAAATTCAGACATTTTCAAATGAAAATATGGACATGAAAGTTATGCAAAATTAAATCTTTATTTTAAATATTTTATTTACCTGGTAATTGAAATAGCAAATTTAAAAATGACCTAATGGCTTACTTGGTGAATTAATTAACGGGTGAATTAATATTTCAAGTCATTAAAAAATGTAATCAGGACTGTTTGTTAATTAAGCTCGAGAATGTTGCTATTTCACAACAGATTAAACTTTTAAATTATTTGTCGTAGTTACCAGTTTTATTTCGTTATATGTCGTGCTTTTAGATTCAATCGGTATCTAAGAAACTGAAGAAAAAACAGTAACGTTCCATCACATTTCTTGGCAGATTAATGTTGACTATGCTTTTCAAGTACTAACCATAATCATGAATATGATTATATGCATGCTCATTAATGAAGTTTGTGGTATATTTTTTTCTAAGTTTGCTTAATTTACGATGCACAGGATCACCAACTAATGAGAAAATAGCAGCGACTGGGATTAATGACTAATTATGTATTTCAAGACTACTTTTTATATTTCGTCGCTGTAGTTATTTCTAAGAATCGAGCCAAGGATATTAGACTCATCCATTATGGCGAATGCAGTCATTTTTAAACACATGCTGCGCCTACTAATCACGCCAACTAAATACTCCAATAACGCTCTAAAATTCTACTAAAAAGGGACACGAACTTGGTTCATGGAAAATTGTAACACCAACTGGCGTGTGTAGCCATATCTGGCATGTTCCCTCAGACATGAGGTGTTGTGTGTGGTGGGGGTTAGGCTAGGAGAGTTTCGGTCCCACATTCTCGGCGGTGATTGGCACGCGATCGGTGCCCCCCGGGGATCCGCGAAACTCTTTTGCCCCGGGGAGATTCTCGCATCGTTTCGGGTCCATCATATAGTCCCTGTGTTTGATCAGAGGAGCCGCTCGATGCACGTCGGCGATCCTTGTTTTTTGGCCATCGAAATTGCGGTTGCTCTCTTATATGCGTGTGCTAACCGCGAATTATTTTAATGACCTATCAATCTATATTTTTTCCATTGACTGGATTTCAACATCGTTACACATTGCTAGCAACATGATTTTGGGATTGACAGCTTTTGATGGTAAAACGAATTTGCTTTCCTTCATTTACCCCTTTTCTGATTCGAAGAAAATTTACCCAAGATTGGAGTAATTTTTTAATGCGTAATTAGTGTTGGCATTTTCTTAATTTCTCGCCTGGACCTTGCGACATCAACCGTCTTAATTATGCCCAGCCAATGACTTCAGTGTATTTGATAAATGAAATTCGGCGCTTTTGGGATTTGACAGCTTTCTAATAATTCGGTTTAGTCCATTTATTTTTCTATTTGATTAGTGAACCTGGGTGCCATGCAGTTTGGCTGGGACATGTTGCATCAGTGATGGTTGGGATTGCTTAGCAGGCCAAATGATGAACAAACCAATAAAATTACAAGGACGAAGCGTGCATAGTCAACAAGACTTGATTGAGCCAACTCATGTTGCTAGCAATGCCATCTATTAATAACGCGAGATGCCAATACTTTTGTCATTTTCATTTCGCTTCTCTTCTCTCTGCCTGATACCGGCACATGTACGATGCCCGCGCCATCTCGAAAGCGAAGAAACAATCTTTCTCGGCCTACCATCACTACTTTTCGCAATCTTTGCTCGCTACCGTACGAGAGAGCCTTTTACCAGACGCAGTTGGCTTATACGTACTTGGTGGGTTATGGGCCCCGAGTGTTTATTTAGCATAATAGCTACGGCTCACTTAAGGGGGCGGGGGCGAAGAGGAGGCGGTATAACGGGAGTGAAGGGTGTGGGGGTTGGCTGTGGGGGTGCGCAGATAATATCACCATATGCCCATTATACGCTTTTAGTTCGGTTTTATTGTCGATAAAAACGCTTTGGAGAATTATGACAATAACCCGAATATATCATACAGGAGCCGACGACGCGCTGATACGCGCTCGTACCCGGGTTTAGGCTGCTGGTGCGTGAGTGTGTGTGTCTATACGTGTAAGGCCGTCCTTTACGCCCGAGCGACATTTTATCTGCTCGGATTTCGCCGGCTCTCGTTTTTATTCAGTCGGCGGCGCCGCTGCAGCGAAACTCGGGGTGGTGACAATTTACATGTACTCAGTCGCTGCTCGCGCGGCACAATATTCTTCTTCTATGTTCGCGCGCGGTTTAGTGATTCATTCGGTAATAATTTTTCTATTGCCGAATGATTCCATCGTTCTCCTACCGTGAACGCGAATCGGATCCGTCATACTACTGAGTAGGCGGCGGGCGAAGTTGCTGGCGATATTTTTTACCAAAAAAAAATGAACGATGTTGAATAATTTACATTTATATCAGCGAAAACGGTTAACTGTGATAGAGCAGTTGAATGGATGGATACGCGCGTTTTTGCCTGAACTGTAGCGTGTAACCTACAGAAGTATGTACAAAAGTAATTGGCGTGTAGCATGCTAGCAGCATGGTTTCTAATCGGACTACTATTCAAATCTGTCTGTCAGTTAGGTAATATAATTCAAAAGCAGTTGTAAATTGGTATTTTAAGTCTCTATAGGGTTGATCGCTAAGAAAAGGGTTGCAAAATACTCGTACAAGTAATTACGACTCGTAGCCCAGTCGGTATTGCAACTGGTTGTGGTGCGGCGGTTCTGGGCTCTATTCTGGGCTCGGGCTCTCGATCATTCGATTCGGGGCACTGGCGTTCCTGGCATTCCCCTCAGACGTTGCTTAAGCAACCCGGGTGGTACAGAGTTAACAATAATTATTTTAAAATGTACGGAACTCGTTTTTAAACATCATTGATGGGTATAAACCTATATTGTTTAGCTTTAGTCTAATCTTTTTGTTTGTTATGGTATTATTTTGGTTACATGCTGTGATTAATGATTTTGAATTTTATTCGCTTCGTAGTTACTCTGAACGCGTATGCAACGATACTTGTTCAGCGCCATTGAATAAACCATTCTGGTTTTTGAAACTAAATCGTTGCTTATTCTCCAATTCGAAACTCACCTTAATCTAAACGGTCTTCCGATTTTTTTTTTTGTTCCCCATTCCTCCTTTTCTCCATTTCCACGCAGCAGGACGAATCTCTATTTCGATTTCAGTGGCGCAATAAAAATAAAGTGTTTTGTATGGCAACGGTTTGATCCAAGAATACGCTCTCGAATTCCATTATCTTTGCGAAAGTGTGTCTCGCATCGATTTCTAGTTTAAATGCAAAAACTGTTTAGCGGAATTCATTGACTGCGAAAGCCAAGAAAACCGTTTTGCAAAAAAATATGACGAAGACAGAGATGGTGTATAATGTACATATACGGTATATTATTCTCAGTGTAAGTACGTCATTCGTATATATTCGAGCCAAAAAGAAACGTTCTCAAAAAGATATTGTTCGCCAAATTCGTTTGCCAACTCGTTTTATCGCGCCAAAAATAGAAATAATGTTGTTGCGATTATTCTTATTTATTGATTTTGCGAAAAAATCGAAGCAGCCAAGAAAGGGATTCGAGATATTATGCTTGATAGTTCAGTTTATTTGACAATAGTTAGACAGAAGCAAAAGCTTGAATTCTAAGAATGGGTTGATTTAAATTTCGTGTGTGTATTTATGGGGGGAATTTATTATTTTTAAAAAAATGTTCATTCAATACATGACACTGTGAGGTAACGTCAGCTTTGTTTAGATTCTTAATTCAGACTAGAATATATCAGAATTTCATAAAGTATGACTCTGGACGGAGTCTTGGACAGGTTCAGAAAAATCCAATTTTATTTTTGTCCGGAATTGTTAAACATTTTTCTGCGTAAAGTACCCGCTAAACACGCTTACAAAAATGGAACTACTCCCAATTTACATAATTCATCCAACTTCATATTACAAGGACTATTTTTTTTATCAATGGCTATGATTATGTTTATTTTTGAGTAATATGTGACACGAAAAGAATGGACAGTCTTCGTATGTTGTTGCGATTCAATGAAGCAATCCGTTTGCAAGCAATTATCATAGAGTGCGTTATTACACGGTACGTTTGCCGAATGCAATGTGTGCGAAAAACCGGATCCACGTAACACAGATTCTCGATCTTCGCGCTTAAACAGGATGACTTTCGTATTTGCTGGCGCACTTTTTACATAAACTTTGATTGGCGAGTGGTTTCAGCGTTTAACATATATCATTTTGAAAAAAGTTATGAAAGAGTTGTTGTTGGTGGAAGATTGAGCTCCTTGCGCCGGCTACAGGTTGACGTTGATGCTTAGTGGAATGTCTTTCGACATTTTGTAAACGGAGATTTTTTTATTCTAAATATTTGAAGATTTTTTTTTCGTATCCTCTCTAGTCTTTCTTTCAGTGTTGCAATATCATTTTGCAGGTCTGTCGCTGGGCTCTTTCGAGTATAGAGCAAGCAGCAGGAGGGTTTCGATTCTCGTCGCTTAAAAATGTCGAGAGATTCCTCGTTCAGATATTTTTTTTCCTTGTTGGTAATTTCGAGTAGGCTTCAAGTACACACCGTCTCACTCGAGTTTTCTTATCCTTTGCCCGGCATCTCCGGTCTACGAAATTTCAACTTGAACAGTTGCGCTTTGCCCGCATGCTCCACGTACGCAGCCGCGATTCCTCTTGAGACCGGGCGCCACCGAACGGCGACAATTGAAAACGAGTTGAGCATGAAAAACAGGCTGTTTATTTTACATGCTCAGTAATTGGGTATTCGTTAATTTATAATCCTCACAATACAAAAAAAAGTAATGTCGAGTTAAAGGTTCGAATATGTATCAGTTCATCTGTTAAATAAAGAAATTATTTTTAATTTATGTATTGGTTTACCACAAACTCCCCCTTCCCAGGGGGCGACTTGGTCATTTGTAAATTAGCCTGAACGTGCAAGGTACAGGCAAGAGAGGACTTTACATGAAAAAATAAAGATGAAAACAACTTCTAGACTTTATGGATTCCCAGCGCTGTTGCAACAATTATATCTCAACGTGTGATACATATTTTGTTCCTAAAAATTGGGTTTAAGTAGGGTCTCCGGAGGATATCGATCTAAATATATATTCGGTACAATAAATGCGCGGGCGAGAAAGGGTCATTGTATAGGCTCAGATGTGGAACTTGTGTTAGCTATTGTTGGTGCTAGGATTTTTTTTTTGTGCGTCGATCGTGTCTTGCTTTGGCTTCGCGCAGCCGCTAACAGTCGCCTTGTGTCTTGCAACTTTGGAAAGTGCAAGAAGCGTAAGGCCAGTCAGTCAATCTACTCGTATGTGTACGTGTATACATTTGCATTTTTTTTTTCCTTTCTTTTTTCTTTTGGCGCTTTCTTTGGCCAGAAGTTGCGAAAAAGAGAGCTGCCTTTTTAAACGCCGAAGCTCGACGAAGAGGTTTTCTTTACCTGGTCGTGAGGCGGAGGAACAAAAAAAAAATAATATCGCCCTCTTTTGCACCTGTCCCCTTTTTCCTTTTTTCTGGGACGAAAAGTGGCAGTCTTCTCTACGCTTCGGCGAAATTGGCAACTTCCATCGCCGATGGCTAATGCTGCTACGCGGGTTGCCACTCGGTTTCTCCTGACTTTGTTTTGCTGATAGTTTCTTGTGAATTTATCTCTGACTTTTGTCGATTTATTTCTCTATTTAATAATATATTACCTAATAAATAAGAATTTAGTATTAACATAATTCTTAAAGGCGTCATTTTTTAAAAATGTCTAATATAATGAAGAATATTACTAAAAACTGCTTTTTTTTTTTGGAATCTTACAAAATGTTCCAGAAATGTCTCTGTTCTTAACCACGAATGCCAATTTCTTGGCAACGATTACGCATTATAGTTACACCCAACCAGACAGTTCATGGGCAGGATCTTCGGCCTCTTTCCAGGGGCAAAAAAGCTGGGGGATGGATAAAAGGGGTAAGGGAAAGGAGGGTTATGCGGGGTCGATTACCGCGAAGGCGCCGATTTCGATTACGCTTATTAACGACGTCGATTTTAATTTGACAAAAAAAAATCGCGCCCAGACGCTTTTCCTGTTACAGGTGTTTTCTTGATGCAAAATTATCTATCGCTTGCATAAGCCTTCCTTCTCCTGGTGATTCCTGTACAGTTTGACTTAGACAACATTACGTATTTTTATTAGCCATAAAAGGTAGGCGTCCGACCGGGATAGCTATTTCCGTGCAAGACGCTCAAATTGGCCTGAAAAATCGCGACATAATTTAAGGCACCGTACTTTGTATATCGTTGGTACGGTCGCATAAATGAAGGCTGAAGTGCAAGGCCCACCCCGGTGCAGGCATAATTACGGCAGGCTCTTCGAAGGCGCATTGTGTAGATGACGTTAGACGGTGATTTGTGTCGACACGTTTGGGTTCGCTGATGTAATTGCCTCACCCAAGCTCATCATGTTCCCGCGCATAGTCGCCTGTCAACTGTCTTTTGATTGGCGAGGTCGTCTACGGCGTGACTGCTGGCAGGTACCTTCGCCGGGACCGCAAATTGCGTGATACTTATTTGCATAATGCGATATACGAAGGCAATGACTTCAGCCTGCGTAGACTAGCTGTATAGCCGACATGACGTTTTAATTGCACCCTGCCAAATCTCCACCACCATCCCCTTTTTATAATTGCACGTCGATAGACTTGAGGGTCAGCTCGTTCGTTTATGTAAATTTGTATCTTAGAAAATAGGCAAAAAAAAAATCACCTACCTGCATTTTGCATTGCGTGTTGGTTTGGTCGTAATTTATCAAATTGTTAAAAATTGCCCGAGTTTATTTTTAGAATGGCAGTTCTGAAAGCACCTTATATGATCGTGCTTTTTAGATGTCTGCTTTTTTATTGGGTGCGAGCTCACCAGAGTATCCTCCATAAAAGTATCTATTCACTCGTTGTTGAACCTATGAGGCTCGCAAGAGGAAAAGATTTCACTTAATGGCTACGTCACATCGCATTTGTCATGTCGATGGCCTTACAGAATTAAAGAGTTTCACTTTTTGAGACGCTCTGGTACGTTGAGCACATTTTACTTGTACGTAATAGTTGACTGGCATTTTAAAGTTAGCCAATACACTTGAGAAATGAAATTTCGTGATCTTTTTTTTTATAAATCACCGTAGTGCCTAGTGCACTGCAGGATTACTGCACCCTCGTGTCTCTATGGAGATGTGCGACGGGCAGGGAAGGGAAAGGATGGGGAACAGCAGCTGGAATAGCCAGGCTGCAGGATCCACCCCTAAGCTCTGAACTCCCTAATGGAAGCTCAGGGATGACGCCTGTACCCCAGGCTAACGAATAAACGAAAGCCTGCGCCGGGAATCGAACCCGGGACCGTCGACTTCATAAGATGTCGCCAAACCCGGGACCGTCGACTTCGTAGGATGTCGCCATACCCACTGAGCCATCGGTACGTTCCTGATATACGATATGGAGAACTTGAACTTTTTTGTATTCCGAAAATGGTAAGATCAATATGGCATTTGGTATAATTTGCGAAAAAAATTATAATTTTTCCAATAGATGGCGTTACTTTACAGGTTGTTGGCAGGTAGGTTATCATAGTTTTCAGGCAAGTTCCAGGTTTTCTTCAGAGGGTATGAAACAATCGATTATAGGTTTTCGAAAAAAAAATGGTGAATTCTGATATCGTCCATTAACCTAATAGGTTGATGGGCTTCTCGCTCCGCGATAGCCGAACCTGCGCACCGCGGCGATGAAGCATCTTGTTTCGGAACCTCAAGATTTGTGGCTTCCCAATTGCACGCGTCAAGCGCGCACTCCTCCCACAAAAGCGTGCGAACGCTCCTTTCTCTCAACTCGAGTCTAAGGTGAAAAGGCGCTGGCGTCTATATAGCCGGATCCGTTCCACGGCTCGTGGCGTGTGCCCTCCCTGGATATGACGATCCCGCGCCCATTCATCACTGCCAATGAAGCGTGTAACACGCGGCGAGGATTACAATTTCGCGCGAGCTGTTCCTATATACTCCTAAGACCCCCCCGTCCAAGTTGGATAGCTTTTCTCTCGATTCCGAAGAACATGTTCACGTAAACGTGAAAGCATAAAAAATTACTTTGAAATCAACTCTTGATTTTTATTAGTGCAGTTTGAACTTAATTGCCTTGCAGTTCTTGCAATTTACTGATTCTTGCACAAGGGCCTTGTGCAAAAGCTCTGTCAATATCATCAGGAATACTGTACATTTTCTGTTTTGTGCTTTGAGTCACGCCAACTTAGTCGCATTCACCCCCTCCCCCCGTTTGTTTTTGCTATCGTTGTTCTCTTGTTCTTTTCATCCCAGGGGACATTTTGTTTCTGTTTATTGATCTGCTTCACGGATGTTGCTAAGGCCCATGCTTCTGATTATTCGTGGTAGATTTGTGTATAACGTTCGTACTCTCTGCTCTTTTTAAAGTATAATGCTTAACTGTGTTGCCCCGCCCTTTCTAATGAATTCCAATAGGATTTCGATCAGTTATTCCCACCCATCATAGCCTCTACGTTGGTGTAGCTAAGGGGTGGAGATATTCCCCCAGAGATTTGGGGTGATGGCATGTTCTTGTATTGTGTTCTAAGAATATGTTAATAAAACTAAAAATAATGAATCTAAAATGTGTTTCCTTAGATAAAACCCTATTGGCATACAATGATTGCTCGACTTTTGGAACAAATGCTTTATTTTGGAAGACACGTACTCGAGCGCCAACATGAACGAGGGTCTTAGTATGATAAAGCTTGTCCACATGTACGGCTGCAGAATACATGCCGGCACATTGCATTGTAAGCTCCAATACGTCTTTTTCTCTAGACTTATTTCTATATACCGTGATTTTCGCCCTAAATCATCCGTGTCCCATTTACAAAAGGATAGGTCAGGCAGGGACACGAACTCAGTGGGATCATTGGGAAACGTCGTCGACCTAAATGAACACACGGCTCCACGAGTTGTATTCAAAATAACGATGTCATAATTGTTGCAAGTTAATGAACTTCTGTGGATATTTAAGGTTGCGTTTTCAATGGACTGGTAGCGTACCTCTGCGTAGCCAGCCGAAATTATGTCTTAATCTTGGTCTGACTTTTCAAGTACCTACTGCACTACAAAATAATGTTTTGATTAAGGCAAATTGTGCGGCCTCCGTGGTTCAGTGGCTATATATGGTCATCGACTACAAAGCGGATGGTCCCGGGTTTGATTCCCGGCGCAGGCTTTCGTTTATTCGATTCTGTGGTA
>JAUJYS010005689.1:0-10870 GCA_033995665.1 Melogona broelemanni
AGTCGCGTGCTCGCCACACGAGTGGACGAGTTCACCAACACCTGCGCCCGAGCTAAAAGGGGTGGGGGAACTTGACATAACGACAGAGCGGCGACCCGACAAAAAAAAATGAAATTCGTGTATTAAAAAATATTAAAATTGCAATGTAGTCCCTTTCAGTCCTACAAAAAAAAAATGAAATTCGTGTATTAAAAAATATTAATATTGCAATGTAGTCCCTTTCAGTCCTACATTAATGTCGGGAAATTTATCTCGCATCTTCAAATTTTGAGTTCAAGCTGCACCGCAATGAATAAATTGAATTTCATTCGCTGTGGAATTTTTTAAGGTTAAATAACTAAACTACCGGTACTATCTTCCTAGTCAATCCCGATCAAAAGATTAAAAAATGATAGCGCAGCCTGGTTTTTTCACCCAAAATTCCGCCGCGAAATATTACATGGTTTTTCCTGGCTATTCCGTAAATGGGAATTTTGCCCCTTTTTTATTTCCCGACAATTTCTGTGTTGTGCGAAAAGTCTGAATGAAAACATTTGAAATTGGACTTTTTGAGCGGCCGTTTTCGAAACAAAAGCGCGATACAAAACTCGTTTCTGGAAACGCAATGTCGAAAAAGAATAGGCCATTACATAAAAGCAATATACGAATTCCTTTATTTATTTATTATGTTCTTTGGTTTCCTATAATTTGCCTTTGTGTATTCTGTATCTCCTTAGATCTACCGTCGAAATTTGCACCACAAACGTTATTCTAATTCTACAAGTCAACAAACTTCCGCCACTATGGAAAAAAAAGATAATTAAAAAAAATAAACGAATGGATCTGTATCGTACACAATGGATCAGTGCCGTAAGATTTACACAAGTAATCCAAAGACCGCCGCGTGAATCATTTTGTACCAAATGTTGAAACGTAATCTATTTCGGCATCGCTCGTTAGAACATTAATTTCCTTTTTTTTTCGTGTTTGGCATGCGCGCACAGTGTGTATACCGCCTAGTAGTTCATATACATGTACGTACATTGTGTCCTGTAATCAGATCGTCAACGACGACAACATTTAGTGTATTTCTAGCGACGTGGAGGAGTGAGTGACCTCTAATACGAATTTTAAATCTTGAAAATTTGGTATTTTTCCAATTTCAAATCATGTTACCAAATGAGTTAAAAAATCAGAATTTCACTTGTTTCCGCAATGTGCAGTATACCCACGAAAAAAGGGATACCTATTCAAATGTTCAATAAAATATCGAAGATGTTTATTGTTATCAAATTTAATGCGTTTTTTTGGCGATTATTATTTTTCGGTAGCGGTTTGTTCCTTTTCACTGAATAAAGAAATATGGGGTGACAGTCACAAAACTACCATGACAAGTTTATGACGTCACACGTGATGACAATTTAAATAGATATTTCCAACACGGGTGTTGAATTTCATTCTTTTGATAAACTTTGTTTTATTTTTCTTTAAAATTTGAGAAATTCAGTGATTTTGTGATCTGTTTCAATCAACGCACATTTTTTTAGTGCGACACACCCAATTTACCGTGCTGCCACTTTGTAGTCAACCAGTTGACATACCAGTTGCATTTTTTCCTACAGTATTGCTAGAGCGATTGACGTTCGCGAGTTGCGAGCATCACTTTGAAGATTGGACGTTTCACCGGGGGACGTGCATTTATTGCGCAATTGGATTTTACTGCTTAGCTGTAGATCAGTTCTAAAGCCATAGATATAAATGCGAGGCCCACTATTCTGCTCTCGGTGGTTGATCACTTTATGGTGTCTATAAATGTAATGGAAATATCTTGTGTTTATATACGTAGACTGATGGGAAGGGAACCTAGGTCGCCTTGCATTTTGTATATTCGGAGCATGCACACTCGTTCGATAACGATTAAAGAAGATCTTAACAAAATGCGAAGAAAATTGTTGATTCCGAATATTTCGAAGATTAAAAATTATCATTCGACACATCTTATCTTCATCTGTTGGCTAGCATGTCTCACTTTTCGAAAAGGCAAAAAAAAATACAACGAGACACGCTATCAAAAAAAAAAAATTAATTCCTGTCAAAAATTTTTTTTTGCATTTTTTTCCCCCTGCGGGTCATTTCTGTAATTCATTCCATCCAATGAATTGATATGTCATCTTCGATAGTTTTTATTACAAATTATCGATATTATTGCCCATGTCCACTCCTCACTCTGTCGGTCTATCCGTTGGCCTGTCCGTCTTTATGGTAGACGTTTTAATTGTTCTTCGAAGCGCATCCTAAAAAAATAAGCCATTGCCGTTCTGGTTGGGTACGGTGGTAACGTTTATACTGAAGTCCTTCGAGCCAACGAACTAGAAATATAGATGTCAGTCATCATTCCAACAAGGCGCCGAGAAACTTGACACTGTTTTACTGCTAACGATAATATCCTGTTACGTCAAGTAAATCTATATCCTCACCGTAGGCCTGGCGACTGTAGCGCTTCCTGTGTTGCTATACGGATTGGTTGTCGTCACTCACTAGGGAACGAGTTAATGCCAACTGCAGTGGGGCTGAGCTCATTTTTGGTTTTTTAGGGTTTCTACTCTTCCCCCCCCCCCCTCATCCAATTGTAAGATGTCTGAGTTTTGTCGGCTGCTTTAAGATTTCTGAGATTGTGTTAAAAACAGCCGGATTGCTTTATTGCGGCCTTCTGAATGCCGGCCAGCCCCCCGGGCAGGTCCCGCCGCTCTCAAACGGTAGAACAAGGGGCAATTCACGGTCCGACACTTCAATTAGCACTCGTCGTCGCTCGGCCGCCGCCGCCAGACTTGACCAGAAGGGCGGCCAGACGTTTTCGCGGGGAACGCGTTCCAACTTTCAATGACCTATCCGGTTTCTTGTGACCCTCGGACTGCAGTTTTGTTTGAGCAGGATCCGGTCAAAAATATGGTCACCGGAGTGGAGATCACGTACGAGCACGATAAATGTCAACTACGAATACGACCGAGCATGAAAAGCAAGCGATTTGCATGGATATTTTGACGTATCCTTCATGTTTATCTTCCTTAAATGTTCATCTTCGATAAAATCCAAACTTATGTTGTTATCCGTGGTGACAATTAACCATGCTTCATAGGTCTGGCTTTTAGAACCTATGACATGTAACTATCGCGTTTTTTCAACAACTAGACTTTTCTCGTCTCAGTTCGGCGATTGATTTTATTTGTGCGTCTTGTGTTATCTATGTTTCTACGCATACATAAGTTTGGATAAAAAACAAGCCCTTGCTGAGAGGCGAAATTCAAATACACTTATTTTTATCCACACTTATTTTTCATAACGTTATTTATTAAATGCGTATTAAGGGGGACGGCAAAGCACAATACGTTAGTCATATTTCGCCCAGGCTATTTCAAATTGGCATTTGTTGTGCTTGATCCTACCCCAAATTTAATGCGAAATTTGACGAGTATGTCCTCCTGAGTCTGGGTGGGGGGAAGGAGGTGCGAAGAATCAAAAATTGTTTCGCTCGCTTAGGGCAAAGTAATTCTACTGAAACTGCTACCGTGTACCAACATAAATACGTTAGCACATATTGGAACGGAAGCTCGTTCTCAGAAAATTTCGACAGTCAACTTACTCTGTCGCTACATCTTGCTAGATTCACTACGTCTACGCAAGCATGATGAGGGGTGTGCAGTGCCTACGTTTGAACCCTTGCCCTCGAGGTCCTGTAATCCGCCATGTGCGTGGCTTTAGTTGGCCGTGTTCCCTTTTTTTTTTTTGCATGCATGGATTGGGCCCTTGAGACCCGACCCTCCTCCTTTCTTCTTTCTGTTCTATTCACTTCTATTCGCAGCATGGATGATGCATGCATGACCGGAGGCTTCCTGAAGGTGGTGGCAACTGTCTCGTCGCTTCTTAAAAATAAAAGAAAAACTAAATTTTTTTGTCGCCTGATGGCAGAGGACTTTATTTGCGCGGTGAGCGACCAAGTGCCGGTAATCGAGGCAATAAACAGCAGCAGCAAAATAATTTATTTGATCCCATTATCATATTTTTTTATCGAATGCGTATGCAATTCACTCCTTCCTTGACATTATTTGCTGGGTTGAAGCGTAATAGTCCTCTGGACAAGATCAATGAATATTGTTAATATCTCGCCCAACTTAAGAGTGATTCAGAACCTTTTGTAGCCACATTAGCCGTAATAATTAACAAAAAAATTCCGAGAAATATTTAAAAAAATAAAATTTAAAGTGATCAACGCTAAATCAAAAGTTAAACAAAGTGCGGTCGTCTAGTCCAGTCGGTAATGCTTCCGACTGCGGTGCGGACTATCCCGATTCCCGGCAGAGGCTCTCGTTTACTCGATGAGCAGCGGTACTGGTGTCACCTCTGATCTTCCATTAGGGAGTCCAGAACTTAGGGGTGGATCCTGCAGCCTGGCTATACCAGCTGTCCCTTCCCTTCCCTTCCCTGCCCCTCACATATCTTCATAGAGACACGAGGGTGCTGTAATCCTGTAGTGATTATTAGCACTACGGTGATTTAAAAAAAAATGAATGCTACGGCCTGCTGACTGACTTCAAGCATGAGCCCATACAGTAGTTTATTTATGTTTATTAGTTACTAATGCCAAAACATAATTGTTAATTTAATTTTCTATTTTGAGATATTGTTATGCTCCCGCGAAACCCCTTTTTTTACTTTCATTGTATGCATGCTTCATTTTGCGTAAATGTCTGGCACAGAGTGTGTCTGTCCTCCAGTTATGGATCAATATCTCGCGCATCCAAAAAAAGAAGAAAAAAAAAAGAATCTCTCCTGTATTTATGAATTGCCAGTAATTCACTCTGGCTTCTATTGCAATTTACGAGAGTGTTGGACCAATCACTTTACTAACTAAACTGCCGCATCTTTCCTATAAACTGCTCGACGGGGTGTGGATCGAGTGGGGTGGTGAAATCGAGTTGGAACGCCACCGGTGGGCGAGCGGCTTCTCAGTTTCCTGTCAAAGCTGGGGAATAAGGGGGGGGGGGGGAGAGAGAGAGACACAAGCCGCTCTTGTGTTGTGGATTAACGAGAGTCCGAAAGAGCCGAAAGGGAGCTGGCGTGACGACCGAAGAGGACGGGTCTAAAAATAAAATCTGGTGTGGCGAATAGGGGTATGGTGAAAAGGCCACCGGTCAGTTCGGTTTGTTCTGCCGCTGACCATGCCTGACCACCGTCACCACCACCACATGGCCCACCAGCACGAAGAAGCCGGTCGATCCCCGGCACGTTCGTATGTTCGTATGACATGGATATAGAGTCGCGGTGGTCTCGATCATAAATCACGGCGACCAATTGGTTCCGTTTAGTCATCCGCTGGTTGCTGGCGGAGGGGGGGGGGTCGTCGATTGATCTTCCTGAGACACCAGGACCAAGCCAAATTTTCTTTCAAAAAGCATGCCATTAAAAGAGCAAAATAAGTCGATCAATCGGTTGAAAAAAAAAAATATTAGTGTGATAAAAGAAATCTCCACGCGGTTTTTTTTTTGTCCCCTCTAATCGCTTGATCAATTAAAAATGACATCCCTCCAGAATTGCTCGAGTGACTAGAGGGGTACAAAATATCATGATGATTTGGCAATTTTTCATTCACGATGTTTGGCAATCTGGGACAGAAGATCTAAAAACTGTTCGGCTCTGCACCTGAAGTTTTTTTTTTTCGTTATAAAAAATATATATTGCCCAAGTAAAACTAAGTGTCATCTAGTGAGCGGTGATATCGTGAACGTTATTTAAATTTTGTTTCGATTTTGAAACGATGGAACCGGTGTATCTGCGCAATGCCATAATTGGAGAAAGTGGTGGTTCGTAAGAATTTTTGAATTTTTGAGTTGTTTTTACTTGAGGAGGGGGGAGGAAAGGTTGAATTCTAAAAATTAGCCAAATGAAAATTAAATTGAATGTCAAATTGTATTTTTGGTCTGCCGTGGCCTCCCTGGTCTCAATGACGAGCCGCCAAGTAGTAGGATGGTAATATAGATTTCCTAGAAGCGGGTCCCAGGCTCCCAGCCATCACGGTTGGTTGGCCGCCATCTTGGTTTTTGTCTTTTTAATCGACTGTTGATCGCGCCAGTTTTATCAGCGGGCATTTAAAGTTTTTTTATGTGACGGAACCCCTATAACAAGATCGGCAACGCGATATGATGTATAGGCATCATCCATTTAATAGTGTACTAGGGGAACCGGCGGCACCATTCGGTGAATCAAAACTCACGCTCACTTCCAGTCACGAAAACACGAAAAGATTTTCCACTTGCCTCCCTCCGCCCAACCCCGTTGCTCAGCTTGAAGCCACGGCGCGAGCACGCAGCGCCGCACTGCGACCAAGTTTCCAATTACTCTTTTGTTATGCAGGTATGTCTGTCTTGAAAAAGTATACTTTCCGAGCTAACTAAAGTATTGAATAGATTTTAGAGCAAGTATATATTTGGACATTTTTGTTGTAATACCGGTCATGAACAACGACCATTTGAATAAATCTTGCCAACCGAATACTGTCTAACGCAACTGTTGCATATTCAGCACCATCCATCCATTTAATGCATGGTCTTCCCCTTTTTATGTTGCCCTCCACTTCTCAAAGCGATATACCCTTTTCCAAGGTAGTTACTGCCCATATTACATGGCCAAAGTAGGGCAAACACCATAGCACCACCATTACTTCTAGAGAAACCTGGCTTTATTGCTTCACTGTTTTCTTTTTACTAAGTTATTGGAATACTATATTTTATTCTTCATAAATATCACATGTTATTACTTTACAACGCGAAAATAAATTTCAACATTTTATTTTCTTTGGAAAATATAAATTTTTCATCGTACGAAAGGATAGCCCCTACGACCTCTTCAATCTTAAGTCAGTCTCTTTCACAACTTTTCCTTTTGAGCTTCTCCCTCAGCGTGGCGCTCGCTATCTTCGCAGTGGAGATTCGAACGATAGGTGTGTTTTTTTGTATTCTCGTGCATATGCATGTGCATAGTGCATACTACATGGGCACCCCGTCGCGGTGCCTCTTTCTTCACTTCACGCCATCATTTTTGGCAACAGACGTCCTCTGTGCGCCCGATACAAATTAAAACCCATCTTCCTACACTAATTTTCTCTTCTTGTGTTCACGCTGCTGACTCCTCTCCTTCTCCCTGCCCCCTCCCCCCTCCTACAGACAAATTTATTCCTCTTTGCTCCGAGTTACTTCATTTTCGAGTGCATCTTTCGACCGCTGGGTTTTAATTAAAAATAATAAAAAACATGCAGCAGCATTGGGATTTTCAAACCGTTTGACAATGGTGACAATTTGACAATGACAATTTGACATTGCCCTCTGAAATGATTTTGTTTCATATAAGACTTTAAAATATAATAAAATTTTCTATGTTACATATAAATTTTCCATGTTATATTACAGAATTTTATATGACACAAAAAATTTGCTTCACAAAAATAATGTTTGTTTCTGTTGTATGCAGTAAATGTTTAAAGAAACAATTTTGTAATTTACCTTTTTTTAAGCCCAACAGAATAGGTTGTTGTTTACTGTCCATTTATTTATTTGTTTTTTTTTTTCCCGACGCTTCTCGATCTTCTATTTATGTGCTCACAATATTTGCGTAGGTGGAACTCGAGCTCAACACGCAGAAAATACACTCTTTATTTCCATGCCAATTTTGCATATCTTTATTTAGAAACTGCCTTTAGCCCCCCGCGGATTACTAAGATTACGACTCAGACATTGTGCATAATCTACATTTCTGATACACTGCACAAAGATGCTGACAATAATTTCATAGGGTAAAGAGACTAAAATATTCTGGGGGGAAAAATAAAATATATAACCGGGTCCATCGCCTCTCACGAACTCGAAAATGATTCCTGGCTTATCAAAATTAAAATAATATCAACGCTCGAATACATTCTACTAAATCTCCTAGAGGGAGGCCAAGTTCGTCAACAAAACTCTCGCGCAACAAGATGCACGCTCGAAAAACCTCCCCACAGGTTTCCATCCCATGTGTTTCCAGCCGCGCAGTCCACCCTTGATTGCCGGCCTCCCGCCAGCTTGGCAGGCCGCTGATGACCGTTTGTTTGTCAGCCTGCTTTTTTCTTCAATAGTTGCTGATGATGCAGCGGCCAGCCCATGCATCACGAATCACGAGCGAAGCCGCGCCGCTTTTGTGCTCACATCACAAGCCGGGCATGATGTCGTCGTTATTGCATTGGGTTGCTGGAACGGGGCATCATTTCTCCAGAGAATGACCTGTTTGTTCGTTATATAGTCGTAGGAAAACTGCCTTCTTAATCGAAGAAAATGGTTTAAAAAAAAGTCACGATTGAGAAAGGTTAAAATGGGAAATCTGAATAGAGTTCTCTATTATCACACTTGGCAACTGTGGCCTCCGTGCTTAACAGTCATTCGGTGACTAGAGTTTGGTGACAAGAGGCCAAGACAGATTTTTAATCAATTGCATTAACTGATTGAATCAAATAAAATGTAATTCAGTGAAATAAAGTCCGATAGTTGGACATTTTTAATCGGCCGGTAACAGAGGAAACAAGAAACAGGAGCTTTCGGTAGTGATGCCCTCGTCAATCGTAATGATGTGACTGGTGTCTAAACTATCGGGATATTTTCACTGATTTCTAATTTATTTTATTTAATCAGTCAGTGTTCAATATATATCTCTTATTAAGTCGATCCTGCGCTCAGTGCGGGTTAATTTAAGGATTTGACAGACTATTCGCCTCTCGCGGCGACAGTTGCAGCAACTGCCACCATATTAGAAAATTACACTAGTCACCTTTACTCTCGATTAAATAAAAAAAAATATATAAATATAATTCAGCTTTGCATTTTTAATAATTATAAGTATTATTATTAAATATAACCATCTTTGTGGAATACACGTTGCCCCTGTTTGACCGCAGTTCGAATCCGTATCGGTTCACCCAATGGTCATCTGCCGCCGCCCAGTCCGAGGTCAGTAAATATTTTAGGCGGGTAACGCCAGTGGGCTACCTCACCCCTCCCCTCAACCAGAACCATTATTATTTTTACATGCTCTGCAATTACATTTTTCCAGCATTTTGTTGGTAAAAACCCCCCTTTTGCGAAAATTGCTTCCCAAAAACGCCGGTCGAGACTGGCTGTACGCCGTCGACTTCATGTAAACACGCCGTCGGGTCTTTCTCTCGATCTCTCTGCACCCCGGGAACGACGACAAGAACACGGTTTAACCTACCCCCGGTCGACAACAACACGTACCGCTGCTAATGGGATTTGTGTCCCCGGGCCATTTTCACACATTTGTTCGGTGGTGCCGTAGAGAGTGCCGGATGGTGTGTGTGTGTGCGCGAGGGATGATGGCGTGGAGGCATAGGCTGTCTCCAGCCAAAAACATGCGCGTTTTACGTTTTACACGCCCGCCTACTGTGCTTCCATTGTAGGGTGGCCCATCACCCGTAATGATGCGATGGTGAATGCCGGGACGCCAGCCATTAAAATATTTGTGGAAACATTCCGAACAACAATGTTCGATAGAATTCCTCCTGATAACGGTTGGGCCCCGATTCGTGGTAGTCCGGTCGATATTGCAATCGACTGCGGTGCCGCGGTCCAGGGTTCGATTCCCGGCGCGGACTCTCGTTTCATCGGTCCCGGAGTACTGGTGTAATATTACGTAGCCCTCACATATTTTCGTCATTGATTCAAAGTGAAAAAATAAAGTTCTTGTCAGGTTTTCATTCTCATATAAATTCTCATTTAAATAACCTCATTATTTTGGTCGCCCGCGAAATGTTGATTGTTTCTCCGATTCTATTCTTGAATGTCTTTTATTTCTACTCTTCAATGTCTTTTGCGTGCTCCAGCCAAGGATGGATGAATTGTGGATAGCACCTTTTCCAGGAAAATGTTAGAGCACTTTGTAGACGCGCAGGAGCACCTGCACAATAGAGAACTTGGCAAAAGCGCCCTTCTCTGGCATTTTGATGCCGCCGACGCAATTAAATATGATATATCGCTTGTTTACGTGTTCCGCCATGACTGTGGCCGCGTTTACCTGAATTCGCATGAAATTGGACTTTAACTGCAGGCCAACCGCTTCAGTGGTGCACAGAATGGAGATGCTTTTTTATTTATTATTATTCAAACAAAACGTGAATGTAGACATGTAGCTTATATTTTTTGAAATATTACATTACATGGCGAAGCTCTTTGGACTAGTAATAACCACAATGGCAAGCGTGCAGAGAGGTCCCGCCACATGCTCAAGCAGATGGCCCAGATGGACAAATTTTTTGTCTGAATGTGGTTATGACCTGCTTTGTGCAAACACATGTACGAACAGCAAATGTTATGACCGAGGGAGTGTCTCAAGGCGTGCGCATTTTTTGTTTACGTATATTGGTCGGCCAGACCATATTGCCATCGGCCAGTCGAATTGTTGACATGAAATAATTTATCCCGGGTGTTCGTTTGGTGAGATTCGCAAGCTGTATCGCTTAGAAATAAGGTCTGGATGTCGTTCTGAGGTCCAGTTTTCTCTCGAGCGCCGCCTAGCGAACATGTCTGGTGAAGAAAAAAATTACAACGTTGATTCTACGCCAAATCGTTGAAAGAAAACATTTCGTGATTTTGCCTGTACGTGTCAGTCCTTCCTGATAAACAAATTTATTGGTATATTAATATTGGTGTTTTGGTAAACAAATTTATTAGTATATAAATATTGGTATTTTGGTATTTGGTAAAATATTGGTATTTTGGTATTTGGTAAAATATTGGTATTTTGCTTTTTCGAAAAAGAATATCTTCGATGAGATCTTTTTTTTTTTTTTTGTTTT
>JAUJYS010005690.1:0-10869 GCA_033995665.1 Melogona broelemanni
TCTCCATAGAGACACGAGGGTGCAGTAGTCCTGTGGTGCACTAGGCGCTACGGTGACTTTAAAAAAAAAAAAAAATTGCGTTTAAAGATGTTTATTTAAAAAAGGACTTAGTTTTTATAGTTCCTTACCTGATTTGGTATTTCTTTCAGCTGTATTCAAATTGTTGTCCTGGATAATTTCGATCCTCTTGACTGCGTCCTTGACCGTGCTGAGACCGTGGCCAACTCCCACCTCACCACCTTCGTCGCACAATTTGGAAGAAAAACTGACCGATTTCTTATTCTTAGCCGCCTGCGCGCACGTGCACTGGCACATATCACACACGCACTGGTGGTCCTCCGGTAACTGCTTACTGCCATTGTCCGACGTGCAATTCGAGCACTTCCGCGGCGACTGGCTACCGGCCACCTTCCCAACCTCCGACGTGCCCCCTTCGGTCTTGGCTCCGCCACGCTGACAGCACAGGCATTTAGAATCGCAACTGCGACCATCCACACAGGATGGTCCATTGCCCGGGGCGCAGATATCCCTCACGATATCGCATCCGCAAGGTGGCGCCGTCTTGGACGCTGGAACCTGGAGTTTGGCGAGCTCGTAGCCGAGGATGGAGGCCAGATTCAGATTGGGGTGACAACTGTCCAGGCATGCCGCGGTGGGGCAATCGCAGGTTTCGGCCATGCGGCGCTGCAGAGTGGCAAAATCCGGCATGCTGTATCGTTTTGTGCCGGCGTTTTGTTGTTTCTTGGCGCCGGGGGGCGGCGAGGCGTGTGGGTTGTTGGGTCGACGGAGGATGCTCTTTGGAAGCGGGGGCTTGGAGAACACGAAGGGGAGACCGCCCGGGTGCACGTCACCCTGTGGAAGTGAGATGGACCTTTTGGGTAAGGGAGGTGGTGGTGGCGGGGCACCTGGCTGACTGGGTTGCTCGACGAACCCCTCTAAATCCGTATTGTCGTACTTGTACACATACATGTGCGCATCCGCGCTCTTGTTCTCTGATTTGTCGGCGGCGTCTTTGGCTGTGTTTTTGTCATCGCCGTTGTCATTTCCATTGTCGGCCACGTTGGAGTCGGTGGCCGGCATGGATTTTGCCCGGAGCTGGTACAGCATCTCCCGTACGTTGCGCGGCAGCAGCACGTTAAGCGAATCCCAGTCCTGAATATGGCTGAAATCCACGTTTCGTAGGCTCTCCAATCCGGTGCAGGAATGGGGCCGCACGTTCTTGTTCCGTCGTCCCCCACTCGCCGAATCAGCCGTTGGTTTGGTCGGCATCAGCTTGTGGATCATCTTGGTCAGCTCCTTGTTCTTGGACTCCTTTAGGAAGGCCAGATCGGGCAGAGAGTAGTTGGGATAGCAGATGTACAATGATTTTTTGGCACCGGATTTTTGCTCGTCCTTATCGGCGGCCATGCTCTCCGCCTCGGTCTGCACCAGGCAATCGGCCACCCTGATCTTGGTGCAACTGTCGAGCAGCACCCGCTCCAACCACTCCCCCACGAACGACGTTTGTACCGCCTCGTCGCAGACGTGCACTGGAATCTGCGTGCCGCACGATTTGTACTTGGTGAGCGTGGCGTTGGAATTGTTGCTGCTCTTCTGGGAGGACGGCCACGCTTCACGGGATGAGGGATTCGACATATTTCTGGGCTTGTGGTGGTGATGGTGGTGGTTGGCCGACCCGCTGGTGTATCCGCTCGACGACGAGCTGATGTTGGCTGGCTGATGGAGGTCGGGATTTCGTTTGGCGATGGAGTGGCCGTCCAGAGTTTGCACCGAGTGTGACATGAGGTGCACCGCCGTTTTTAGCGGTTCCAGTTCGTCCAACGAGTGGTTGTTCAACCGTTTGGTCTGCGTGCTCTGAGACTGCGTCTGTCCGTTAGTGGGGGAAACGACATCGTCGGCCCAGGCCAGCTTCGGAGTTCCGGCTCTGTTCTTTTGTTTGCTGGCCAGTTTCAGGTTGTTGATGACGGTGACCCTAGCCGAGCGGTTGGCCTCACTGTCGGCGGCGGTGGCGCCGTTGTTGTTTCTGGTCATGGTGTCGTCAGAAATGTCATCGATGGAGTCCTCCATGTCCGGCGGCGTGTCAGAGTGCTTGCTGGAGAGATCCCGCGCGTCGATGACAGTCTCCTTGTTGAACGAACTGGACCAATCCAACATCTCGTCATTATCGTTTTCTTCCTCCTCGTCTTCTTCGTCCTCGTCTTCCACCTTTTCCTCTTCCTCCTCGATGGGACTGGCCAAGGGCGACACGGTCCTTCCACTAGCGTCCTCATGGAAGACTTCGCCGCCGTACAGCTTGCAGGTGGCGCCCCCGCTCGGCTTGAGGGCTCGCTTCTTGGCGCTTCGCGACTGCTTATCGTTCAGCGATTTGCAACGGTGACCGAAATTGTGCACGAGGTTTTCTCGACTGCCTTCTCCGTCCTCCTTGGACGAACTCCCGTCATCTCCCGAAGAGCAATTGCCGCAATAGTTGCTACCGAATTTGCCGAACAGGCGTTCATCTGTCGATGACAGGCTCTCGCTTCGGTAACCGCCACCGATGCTCATCTGGTGCAACGTTCCCGAAGACAGGGAGTTGCTGACCGAGGGTGTGCCGCTACTGCTGGCTCGCTGCTGCATAAAGAGGCGCATGAGCGACAGAGACTGTTGGCTGCCGTCCGTTGAGCTGGTGGCCCGGGAATGATGACTGGAGTGAGCGGACTGGGCAATGTCGAACACGGGCACGCAGTGCTCAGAGTCCATGGAAATGTTCAGCTGGCTCAGCTTGAGGTCCCCGCCCAGTCCCGACTTCCGGAACAGGTTAGGCAGGCTCTGACTCTTGCAGGCGGCAGCTGCAGCTGCGGCCGCGGCGCCGCCCGACCCACTCGGTGGACTACCGGACTCGATGGCGCTCTGCTGCTGCACCTCGGATACCCGCTTCAGCTTGCTCCAGGTGGTGTAGACAAAGTCGGACTGCACTAACGAGCCGTCCACCGAGTCGCTACTGCGCAGTTTGAACTGCCCCGGCGACCATGAGTCCACGCTGTCTGTGGTCTCGCTGTTGACCGTCTCGTGGTAGTCCGAGTCGTCAGAGTACTTGGCGAAGCTACCTTCGAAGGCGATGGTGTAGTTGTTCATGTTGGCCTGGCAGGTGAGCATGAGCTCGCGCTCGTCGTATGAATCGCAATCCAGACTGTCCACCGAGAAGGTGGGCAGGTGAGCGGCGTTCTCCTTCACCGGTGAGAATAGTGGCTCGTCGCTCTTGCACACGGACATGTCCGTCGACTCGCCGGAGGTGGAGTGATGACCGCTGACCACCGAGCCGGATGACCGCTGCAGGGCGTTGAATCGTGCCATGATGGAACTGGACAGCGAAGCGGCCTGCTCACCACCATGCTGCGATTGAAGGAAATCGGGCGGCGGCGCCGGTCCGCAGTACATGGCCGGTAGGGCCAGAATGGAGTTGATGTCTTCGGAACGGAAGTCTTCCATGTCGATCTCGGCCAGGTTGGCGTCGATGTTGCGAGCCAGGTCCTCGTAGGTGAGGTCATTGCCCCCGTTAGCCGGCGAGTGGAGCTCGGCCAAGATGCTGGGCGGCTGGCGTCGTCGTCGTCGACCGCGGTTGGACACCTCGTTGTTGGCCACGGTGGGAAAACCGTGGATGGAGTCGCGGGGGTTGTAGCCGTAGTCCATGAACCATTGGTAGTCGGAGACATCGTTGACGGTGGCCTCGCCGTCGTTGGAGGAGACATTGCTGAGGCGGCTGGTGGTGATGGTGTCGGGGCTGGTGACGGCGAGGGTGGAGCCGGTGGTGGGTGAGGTGGTGGTGGTGGAGAGGGGGCCCGAGCAGTTGTAGTTGCAGTCCTGCTCGTGGAGTTGATGGGGGCACAGGCTAACGGGATGGGTGTGGTTGTCCTCTGTCATGTCTCCCGCATTGCCTAATCCTGTCGAGGAAAATAAACAATTTTTTTTTAATTCGATAATTATTAACAATGTTGAATCGATGTGTAGAAAGCGAGATGGTAGTTTAAAAAAAGTACTTTCGAACTGATTTTAATAAAAACTTAAAAACATTAATTGAAAATGGAAACGTCTGATAGTGAAGACAAGTTAATCAGTCAGTTACACAAATAAAAACATTCACTCTTTGGTGCATACTTGCTTATATTCCTCGTACTTAATTTAATTTTATTTTATTCTGACTATCTTAAGCACATACGGTTTGTTCCATTTAGATTTGGATAATTGTAATGTCCTGCTGTTTGAAGGGCTTCGATTAAGTGTATGATTTTTATTTCAAATCTAATATCGGCCGTATGTGAGTCATCCTGAAAATATTGACTTGTGGTACTGGTTTATACTCGATATAACCTAAAGTTACTATTATTATTATTGAATACGGCTACATCTGGACGTGTAACTAGTAATCCGTATAGATTTCCACTCCTTAAAAGCCATATCCTTTTTTTTTTCTTCTTTTTATCTCTGTCGATCACGTGTCCTTCGCTTCAGTTGTTGCCAATTATACCCGTTTCTCTTTCTATTCTTGCACCCTCACAAATCGCCACAGCGACATGAGTGTGTGTACAAAAATTGCACTTGGTGTTTGTTTTACACTGGATTTATGTATGAATTTCCTTACCAAGTGTTTATAATAACAAAATAAAAAACCCAAGGTTTCGAGTTTCGACAATTACACAGTGTATGTCATTTTCAAGTGTAGCAAAAATAATGAAGATCTCTATTTATTTTTCATTATTACATTTTCAACTAATGTTTTAAAGTTTTTATTACAATTACTTCGAAAGTACTTTTTACTAATTAACAATTTCAGAATTAATGCAATTTAGATTTAGGTTTTGCCAAAACTCAGTTCGTCTCTTTCCCGGCGCTGCACCGGACCTCGTCCCTCTCGTTTTGTTTTGTAGACGTCCAAACCCCCTATTAATTAACGTAAAAAGGTAAATAAGGAAGGAAATTAAAAGATAAAAGTATTTATAATAACCGGATATAATGGGAATATCAACAACGAGTAACTCGTTGTAAACTGAGATTCTCGTTTGCTGTTTTATTTCGTGACTTTTGCCAAAACTCAGTTCGTCTCTTTCCCGGCGCTGCACCGGACCTCGTCCCTCTCGTCTTATTACGTTATTTTATCCCTTTTTTTCCTTATTTATTTATTATCTAATATTTTATTCTCTATATAATTAAGTGACATCATCTGATTTTACGTGCGTACAAGCACGAATAATGCTCAGCCATATGCGAAATGCTAGTCGATAATTTTACAATGCAACGTCTCCCCATTGAAGGAGTCTGCATTCCGCGGCGTCGCTTTTCTGACAGCTGTCGCAAAGGTTCGCCACGAGGGTGTACGAGCATAGTGTACATAAAATCTGTCTCGGAGAAAAGTATACTCTCCAGAAATGATTTAGACCAATTTACAGTCGGAACACATTTATTTGTAGTCATGTACGATGCACGTTATGTGCGTTAATGACTTTGGTTAGCTCAATCGGTATGCCGATATATGTCAACAAACTCGAACGCTCCACTATATATCTCGGAGCGCGACTACAAAAGAAATGTTGGCAAAAATCCATCGACAGGCACAGAGCCAGAGTTATTTGTAGCCAAACTGACGTGGGGAACTGGGGGCGGGCTCATTCGACAGTCTGTGATGTCAAAATATTGGCCTTCCGGGATTAAGAGGATTACAAGGGTTCCTAATCATAATTCTGAAGCGAGATCAAAAATCACAATTGGTCGAAATTCATGCCAGACAATATTTTGAGATTCGTAGCTACATGTATAACATTGCTTTGAAGCCCAGCTTTGTTTCTGGCGTTTACCTATTTGCCCTTTTCCGTCATGGAATACCTTGACATCGACATAAAAATTGTACCAATTGAATTGATTGTTGTCACAAACAAACTAGATCTCACGCAAACTGTTAGCCATAAATGAATTAAATGAGCAAATGCATCTCAGTATACGGTATGCCTCATTCCCAAATTTATGTACCACGGCATTGCAAATAATTATACATATTGTAGAAAAGGAAAAAAAAATACTGTCGTCGTATTGAAAAATAATTTGTCAAAGATACTGTACACAAATTGAATTTGTGAAGTTGGGGGGGGGGGATCAATAGCATCACCGTTCTGGAAGTGTCCGCCACCAAACCTAATGCCAGTCATAGTACTCCTGGAGAACCGAAAAGTAACCATCCGTGCAACTCATTTTGTTGACTAGACATTCTTTTCTGGAGCCATGTCATCTTGTCGACGTTGGGGTTCAGATTTTTTTTGTGGTCGACGTCTTTCCTGTTCATTAATAAGACGTAAATAGCTCATCTGCATTTAGAAGCTTGGCTGCCACACGTGCTTCATGCGGCTTCACTGCGGCATCTTCTGTGAATTTTCCAATTCTGACTTTCTTGAACTTCGGAGAAATCATAAAGCTGATTTCTTTTTAATCAGATATACGAAATAATACATATGAAAGTTATATTTTATATACAAATTTAATTTAAAATAGTAAAATTTTATCATATTCACAAAGTGATTTTAAAATGAGATTGTCATTGGAGAAATCTTCCATTGTTTGTGAGTTGGTACACATTGTTAAATTCGTATTTATAGCACTTGTAGCATTCGAATTTGCCCTGCACAATTCATAGAAACTCTTAACATTCCCACTTTAGGTCGTATTGGCCTACAGCATAGCTATCGCAATGCGTCCAAATTGTTCATTGCCTGGTTTTATTTCACCCCATAAAAGTGAGAGAGCCATACGGCGCCGCAGCTGACGCCATCTTTGATCGAGACCCCTGGCGCTGGTTCACGGAAAAAATTGCGAGAATGTCTGCAATTTTTTTTACTGGTTTCACTGGGAGAGTGGAACTGCGCTTTCTAGACGAAATGAGTAGGCGGAGTGGCTCACTTTCCGAGAAATTGTTATGGGCAAAAAATATAAGTGCATCACGCGCAAAACCTAATGCAAGATAAATGCGATTAAAATTGCAGCCACTGCGAAATCAAGGAGCGCTATATTAGCTCATCGTTGCAGACTTCCAACCCGAACTGAATTTGCTCTTCGTCCACGAAATTATAAGCGAATGCTAGACCGTACTCGTTTTTAATTATTTTATTTTATATTATATTATGCAACAAGAAAATAATAAATAACGAGAAATTGCAAAAATAATTACGCCAGAGGTACATTGCCAACACATAATAATTTTAAGTGAATTGCTCCTATCAACAATCTATATAATGCATTAATTTTATAATTTAATAGCTGTAAAAATTGCGATACATGCGCTACGTGTATGATGGACTGTTTTTCTGAAAGAATAGTATTTTATCGCAGCATTTATCTTGCGTTCGGAATCGTAAACGGGAAATGTGTTCACAGTTTTTTTAACCTTTTTATTCGTGATTTGTATCTGTAACTGACAGATTAAATCGTCTCCACTATCACACATTTACAGTTTCTACTACTGCTGATGTTCTTTTCTCGTTTAGAAATTGCTTTTTAATCTCACATCTGTCTTCACGTATTTTACCCATAATCAATTTAGCCTTTTCATTTTTGAAATCGCCAAATGGGTTACTGTTAAATCAAGCATATATTCCAGCTACGACTGATTCGCTGCGTGCTTACTTGCTAGCTCTATACACATTTCAGTCGAGAACAACCCCCAAAAGGGGCACGAGGTCACGGCTGCTTTGGCAGAACTGGTGAATACAAGTCAAACATATTGTAATTATCTTAGCTGCTCGCTGCTTCACGTGGCTTCACGTGGGGCGACACAGTTTATCCTTGCTCGCCACAAATGGCAAATTTGAACTGGTCGAACACCCACGCAAATGAATGGGCAACGCGCATTCGCCTAGTCTGACTCAGCTGATCGAGCATTTAATTTGTAGGGCGTCTGCTTTGCTTATATACGCACGTATAATCTTTCGTAGACATGGGGCGTATACATCTTGATAATCATGGTGCCAGGCATTTATTCTTTTTTTGCGCGTAACAATTTACGATTTCGGCTAACAAGCGGAGAAAAGAAATGCAATTTCATTGGCTGGGTGGCTTGTCAACAATAGGGAACAGTCGGCCATGTGAATTTCATACGTCGACTTATAATTTTTAATATTTATTATTATTATTTACGAATGCACTAGTCTTTCAAATTCGCTCGAATGTACCCCTTGTTACCTCCTGCTGCTTTGGTAATGTCTGAAGGGGAGATTGTTACCGTTACCCAGGGATCGAATAAATGAGTGCCCGCGCATGGAATCGAACGCGGAACCTCCGTCCCCTTTTCGTTTGGCGCAATTTCTGTTGAGCTCCCACAATTAAGTATATTGAAATAAAAAATAAAAAAATTACAGTTGCAATAATGTAATTATAATTGATCTCGTCATTGCGGCATTCTGTCCGACGCCCTGGTGGTTTACACCATTTGGACGTGAGGTCGAATACGGAACTCCAACGGGGTTGTAGACAAATAATTTTTTTCATGGTTCACTTTCCTTGGGATAAATAATTACCCCACTAGATGATAACTCAATTAAACAAAACAAAAAAGAAGAAAAAAAAACTGCCTTATTTATCGTTTAGGACACGTAGCTGTAGGCATGATTTAGTAACACCAGACTAAGCAAGAGACGAATGTTTTCCGATTCTAGCTTCTATTTTCGACTTTGGTGTACAAGCGAGATAAACGACAGAACGCACATGGTCTGTTGAAAATCAGTCGTGTCCCGGTTTCCCCTCGCGCTCCAACGCCGTACACATAGGCGCGCCATCGATTTTTACTTTCCCCCCTCCTCCCCATCCCCTTCCCTTTAAATTGTTGCCCCGCACACACACGCATTACGGGCACACACGGCGATTTCCCGCGTAGGAAGATTTTCCGATGAGTCACACCCGTGTGTTGGTAGATAGATGCTCGGTCGATGCCGAGAGAGAAAGACACGGTAGAACGCGCGTGACGCGTGCGGATGGAGATGCTGGCGCGCGTTCCTTCGCCGAGATTCGCTACGCGCGAACCCAGGTCTAACGGGTTCGTGTCAGGTACATTATTGCAGTGTATATACGCTTGTGTGGTGCGCAAACACATTTTGGCTCCGTAAAGTGGCGCTATGCGACACTTGGAATAGAGTCGTCAAATAAAAAGGGTCACACTGGTTTTGTATCTCACATGCGTGATTGCATATTCTTATTGGTTTCTTTTCTCGGGGATTAAGAAGAAAGTCATTAAATTTATCTTAATTCGAAAAAAAAAAAGTAATTTAGTTTTATGTTTCTTAATTGAAAAAGCAATATAATTTATCTCAACTGTAGTTTTTTATTCGTTTCCCTTATCTGGGTTTTGTAAAAAAGGAATTTAATTTATCCTGATTTTGATGCGATATTCCGATAGGATGTACAACGTGAAATAAAGATGAATAGGAGTTATTTGACGAATCAAAACATTTATTACATGACATTGAATACAGTTGAATATTTGCCATTTTTTTAGTCAGGAATTTTGATTAAATAGAAAAATATATTCCAATTCAGTGCCGATACTTGTTTCCCATTCGCTTAAACTCAAATTCGTCCTATCTCGACGTCTTAGATGATGTTCACTATTTGGAATTTTAATCAGTCGACGATAGCCCTGTCAATGTTATGGATGGAGAAAGCTTGCTGAAGCCAAACACTTCGATTTATCATTTGCACATTTTATCGGTCTAGGTGAATTTCTCGAATCATAATACGTTGAGAATCCTTGTAGACCTTTTCCAAGCAATAATTGCATTAGATTTGTTCTTAGCTTTCATGGGCACGGAATAGCAGACGGAACGTCGATGGAGACGGAATAAGGGATAGCACAGCACTCTAGGAGAATGATTAGAAAAGGTGTGTTCTAAATTAGTGGTTATACGTACTATGGATAACCTTCGTGTAATTATTGGTAATTAAGTTAGGAATCGCGGGTGGAGTTTGTAGTCCCGCACGCGTAAGAATATTTTATTTTTCTTAGAAGAAATTTAATTGGACGTTTTTTTTCCCCCCATCTGTGATGAACCCATTCTCTCTTGGCTCATCTTCTATGCAAACTCAATTTTTCTCCAACTCTTTCCAGATATTATACTCTGTTATACAGAAACAGTGCACGTACTAGCTATTTTCTTTCAAGTCTTACGCTCAACAATCTAATCGATATCGAGCAATAGGCAATTCGTACCTAGACCAATCCTGGCAATGGCTGGCAATATACCATAAAAGCAAATCTAACACGATGATTTGCGTAGTGCGTGCATTCGCGAGTTCCACAGTATAATGTATCGCATTGGCAACCGAGTAATAGGCCCAGCCGTCAGTCACTGTATGTGGCCCTGACGATTTATATTGGGAACTTCCCGCTTGGTTGAACCGACATTGGTTTTTTTGTCGCGAGAGCTAATTTAATTTAATAATGGGACCCATTAATCGTTTACAATAAGTCTGGGACCATTTTTTACACGTTGTGGTGGGCACGGAAACTATCGAATGCTTTGAAGATCGAATGAATTGAAAAAAAGGAAACGGGGGACTATAGCAATTGAAATATTTGTGACAACAGCATGCGTGCATGCCAAAAAAAGATGCGTTTTTTTTCTGTGAAGTACATATTTTAAAACTTGTTTTGTATGGTAACACGAAACAACGCGGAAGTTAATACTTATGGTTGATACTATAAAGTCACTATCACGTGTTTATGTTTAAGCAGAAAATATGAAATGTGTTCATGTGTCGTCGTCGTCGTATGTGTTCATGTTTCGTACGAACCGATGGCTCAGTGGGTATGGGGACATGCTACGAAACCAACGGTCCCGGGTTCGATTCCCGGCGCAG
>JAUJYS010005691.1:0-10869 GCA_033995665.1 Melogona broelemanni
ACTTCGCGCGGGCGGTGCTGCTGCGGGTGGACATTTTAAAGAAAAGTGAAATAGCTCATAGGTTTACAATGATTTACTCCATATCTGTGTCAAACTTCATTACAATCCGACCATTTTTAGGTGAGTAATCAGCTACAGCAAAAGGGAACCCGATTTTATGACTCACGGTGTATTTTTAAGTGGTATGTGCTTGTTGGTTCTCTTTTACAACCGTTATCAATTAAAAATAAAAATACGCACTTTGTCAATACATTACTCCCGGCGAAATTCTAACGTAGTAGCTAGCAAATTGCATAAAATCTTTCTCCAGAATCTGGCCGCGCTTAGGTCTCGGGGGATAATGCGGAGTGATTGGGTAGTGAGAAGGAAATGGAACGGAAGCGCAAGACTAAAGTATCACGTGACGTTTGCTCATTAATATTTCGTAACATAGGTGGGTGGGGGGGGGGGCAATACCAATCATACGAAAGAGAACAAAACGACGTAAAAATACTAACAAATGTATTCAAAAGGTGCTTCACGAAAACAGCTGCGGAAAGTCTATTTTATGTAATACACTGTGTATTTACGGATTATTATAATTTTGAAATACGGTTAATAAAATGCAAGCCAATTACTTTGCGCCAAGCAACGATGCCCCATTTGACGTAAACAGAAATTCATTCCAACGGTCGTCAATCGGGCCAAATTAATTATTGATTGTTGATTTCGTAGTCAAGGCGACCATTGTTGGACCCCTAGATTGAACGAGGCAAGAACGCCGCCCGCGAAAGTGCACGTGACCCGATGATTCTTTTTAACGGCCGACCCGCGCTGCTTCCGGTCGACTTAGTTCCGACACTCGCCGCCGTTAACCGTGGCGGGCGACATAACGGCATGCACTCGCGCCGCGCCGTCTAATTTAATTGCGAAGACATTTTTGGGAGGAGGAAATTAAGGTGGCCGGGCGCGACGTTGTTGCCCGTTCGTGCGTAGGAACTGTGTGGGGGAGGAGGTGGGAGGGAAAAATCGTCGAAGGTCAAGATGGCGCTTCTGGTAGTAAATATGGCGCGGGTCAGGCCCGGACACGCACATTGCGTTACGCGACAGTGGCGGGCGTGTTGTGTTGTTAGTCGGCAGGCGACAAATTTGTTAAAAGCCGTTTTACGTGTGTGCTGCCAGCTGCCACACGCGAGTGTTATCTATGTACAAGAGCCTACTAATAAAGGAGTTGCTAGCCAAATAGGCAACCGCAATAAAATTGGGCGCGTTCGGAAATACATGTAGTAACGACGAAATGGTATTTATTTTCCAAATCTTGGGAATGATTAGAAATATTTTATTATTAATTACCGCCCGTTGCACGCCTTCTGTATGTCACTGCTTTCTGATGAGTCAGTTTTCCTGGTTAGCTTACTGACAAGTGGTTGAACGTTTGGTAATTAAACCTGGAGAAAATACGCTCGTATTTAGACAAACATTTATTTGCGCCATTAAAAGAGAGAACTTGTTTTTAAAAGTTAGGCTCCATATATAAAATAAGACTAATTGATATTTGCGAAACACTTATAACCGAAAGAACAAATAAGTTCTGACGAAGGTTACAGTTACAGGATTGTTTTTATCGATTTTGTAAGTGGTTCACAAATATCAATTAATTTTATTTTATAAATATTTACTAAGTCTAGCCAACTCGTCTCGTCCCTTTTCACAGTAGCGCCATGAACCCTTTTAAATATTTTATTACATGTAGTCACTTCTATCAGACACATTAAAAAAAATGGCTACTACGTGTAGAGCGATGTTAAAATTTGCATAGTGAAAATCTTCATAGAGAACGTTAAAGGTACGACTCATCATATTCATAGCCTAGTCAGTATTGCGATCGGCTGTGGTTTGGCGGTTCCGGGTTCGATTACTGGCGTGTAATTCGATCCCGGGGTACTGTTGAAAATGCCTAGTGCACATATTGTCATAGCGACACGAGGGGTACACAATTTCTTGTAGTGATCAGCGTATCGCTCCGAATAGGCTTGACGCCAAAACGGTCATCACGGGACTTTTTGTCATACCCAATCAATCTGGAAAGCAACTCGCCAGAGCCCACTCGCGCACACATTCCATCAACAAAATACCTGGAAGAATTAAAAGTAGGTTCGATCGAAACTGAAGAGATTCGAGCCCGCCGTTCGTTTCACCGTTCCGAGTTCCGAGCGAGCCCGGTTCGTTTTCCGCCTGGCATGCTGACTTACGAGAGGCGAGAGATCACGTTTCACGCGCGCCTAGCGCTAGCGCTCGCCAATTTGCCCCGGCCTCATTTTACACACTTGGCTTGGAAAGACAAAAATTGCTCGGGCGCTAATTGATAGCGCGTTCGCGCAGCGGGATAGTGGAGGCTGGAGGGAGGGAAAGGGTGGGGGGTGCGTCGAGAGAATAAACGTCCGCGTAAATAAAGCGTAGACGCAAATGACGTCAACAAACATTCGTAGACGTCAGCTGTTACAACAATAGGGTGGCCCTTAGAAAAACGACTTTAGAAACAGTATGCGGGGGGCACCTTTAAAATTTGTTTCTATCGTGTGCCGAGTGTGGCCTTTTGTTAATTATATATACTAAAATTATACAGTAAGTGTGCAATGTATTGTATACAGTATAATGGACTGTGTACAGTGTAATGCAATTGCGAGCTTAAAAGTTAAATATGAGACGTGGTGAGCTAGAGCTTAACAACTAGTACCGGTAATAGAAATTCGCGATTAAATGAAAATAAAATTCGCTTGGGTCGTTTTCCTTAACGAATGTCTCAAGTCTTTTCTTTTTACTGTTCATTCATTTTTAATTACTGGAACGTTGTAGCCATTAACCGTGCCCAGTTTAGACATGTCGGCGTACATGTGCCCTCATCAATCCCTGTCCAATTGTTGTCTATGCTTAAATTTTAACAAATTTATATTGCTTTGCACTATTACTAAAGAAAAATTTCATAACTGGCGCTTTTAAGCTCGTAAAATTTCAATTACCAAACAGTCGTAATTTATACAATTTTTTTACTACTTTTCACTAAAAAATAAAAAATTGCAAATATTAAAGTTTGTAAACTAAAATATTGTGAAAACAAGTTGCTAAGAGATGTTTGCAACCCATTTCAAAAAAGAAAATCAGTGATTTGAAAGAAAAAAATTCAAATATTTTTTTTTCTCTTGAGTCAAATATCCAATATATTGGACATCATCATTTGCCACCCTCCCCCACCCTATCATAAACTTTTTGATAAAAATATTTTTTATTTTTGTTCTAGGAACATTCAAAAATAATTTCTAAAACCAAGTTTCAAGATATTTATTTGATTTCCTTATCAATTTCAACAATCTATGACAACAATCACGCATTTTTGAGCATGCTGTGTGACATCAGTTTTCCGGAAGCAAGGAAGAATCGAAATTCAATTTTGTTACCTACCAAAAAAAAGGTCCTATTAGACCATCATATCAGCTTCACAATTCAACTATCCCAGACCAATTTGAATAAATACATGCTTCATAAAACAATCTGGCGAAATGTCCGATATATTGGACAAAAAGCATTAAAGGGTTAATTTATTTTTAATCCCTGTAGCGAACATCGATCAGTACAGTAGATTGTGTACTCCTCGTGTCTCTTTGGTAATGCCTGGGGGGAGCACGTTTCCGCCCGTACTTCGGAATTTAATAAACAAGAGCCCCGCGTCGGGAATCGAACTCGAGACTGTCGCACCGCAGCCGTTTGCAATACCGACTGGAAATTGACAGATGCGTAAAAAATAGGCGCACATTTTATAGAAAGTGAACAATGAATCTTTGAAACTATTTGGAATTTATCTTTCTTTTATCAAGTCTGCTCATGAGCCATGCGGAGCTCTATTGAACGAATTGTAGTTCATAATGAGCTACGTTTGCCATTCCTAACACACCAGAAAATCCCGTATTCTCGCGAATAGACTTTCATTGTCCGAATCCTGTATCATCAATGAAGAGCTGATAGCGGACTCGGCGTCTATATTTCTATTTTTAGATGGAAAGAATCGCATAAGTCTTTGGTCGGTGTGCCGAAAACCGTATGCTTTTCATTAATTACGAAAAGCTTCGCGCGCAGCGTATGTCAGGTATGTGATAAGGGTGTTAAGCGCGCCGAAAGACTTCGCCAGATTTCAATCGTCCTTGCCACGAGCAAAAGTGCAGTTGGGAAGATCGTGATTTTGTATCACCGGCCGACTCAATGCGTTCGAGGTCAAGAACTGTCAGCTAAAAAGCTGTTGATCGGCTGTCTGTAATCAGCTTGAATTACACGTGTATATATATCCGATCTAGAGGAGAAAAATATTGTTATTTGATTGCAGTGTTTATGACCAATCCTAATTCAGTTTATGTCCAATGCATTTTACTTAATCTCAACAAAACGATATATCGATTTGGTCAGACTGGTAAGCAACCAATAGTAATATTAAATAAATTTATTGAATTGATAATTTCCGAAAGTTGCTTGCCGCTTCATACATCATAGACTGCATGGCATTGCAATATCAAATTTACAAAAAAAAAGTGGTTAAGTGTAATAAGATTAAATTTTTGGAAACAAATACATTTGTATGATTTGGATTTAAACATAAAACATCAGTCTAATTATCTAACAAAATTTAGCCCATTATGTCGCAAAAAGTTGCGCTAACATATCGCAGATCAAAAATTTTAGAGAACTCAAATACATGTAGGCAAAGACATGCTCCATGTCACCCAAAACGAACCCCTGACTGCATACTCCACCGCCATACATGGGTGTATGCATAGTTCTGACGCACCAGTGACTTGACCGTGAACTGCCAGCCTTCTAGTGCAAACGTCTTAACTGAAACATCGGCGCGTATTTGCGGAGCGGTAATTCAATATTTACTCTGCCTACAACTATTTGAACTATTTGATTTTCGCGACGCGAGCACCTTGAAGACTCTTTTTGTTTTCACAAGATACCCAAGGTGCAGCCAAAAGCCAACATGCCGACGAATAACCCTATTTTTGTCGACTATCGGCTATAGAAAATTATGCTTTCAAATTGTTGAAGTGTTAATCTTGAAGTATATTGAAGTATCTAGAACCTAGAATCTTGAAGCATTTTGTGAAAAAAAGTATTAAATAAAACACTTTAACATAAAGGTACGACTAAGGCCCGTAGCCCTGACGGTATTCCAACCGACTGAGAAGCAGCTCCTGGTTCGATTCCCTGCGCGGGCTCTCGTTTTAATGAATCAACACTTGAATTATCGTATAGAACCACAACTCACTTATTGTATCTAAATTCCCCAAATACTTAACCTGTTTAAAATGTGACAGATTTGTCCTTAGCTCTGGGCATCTGATCACTCCCAAGTGCCTTTTGGGGATGCTCGCGGGTGCAAAATGCAATCGTAATTTTAATCGATCCCGGGTTACTTGTGAAAACTGGTCCCTAAGACAATGCTAAAGCAGCACGAGGGAGACAGAATCTCATGCAGGAATACTTTGAAATCAATAAAATGACTTAAAATATTAAAAATAGTTTATGTAGAGTGTGAGGGGAGGGGGTGTTCGATACATATAGTGGAGCCATTTCTTGGCCGCGAACGGAGCAACAACCTTTTTTTCACGGCCGAAATATCGCCAATGCGTTATTGCCGACGACGCAACCCTTAATTTGGTAGCAACGGTGAAAATTGCCCTATCATTTGTCCGCCATATATTCGCCGTCGTTGAGCGCATGAGGACTGACTGAAAGGCTACGGCGCTCTTATTGAGTGGGTGGCTGAGGCGGCAAGGGGCGAGAGAGTGAGAGAGCGAGAGTATGAATACGACCACCACAATGTGGAACGGAGACTAAATTTGAGCTAGACTTGGCTGGCACAAGTTGGCTAATGAAGAGGTCCGTCAAGAGTATTTTTTTTTTCAATGGATGCATTGAGAAATATTTTTTTTTATCAAGTGTGTGCACAATGGAAGAGATCTTTATAATATTTGTTTCGCCTAGCTTTTGCGTTGTCCTTAGCAATGCGCGTACAGATTCAATTGCTCGAAAAACACTTGACGTTATTTAATTAATACTTAAACTACACATCTACATACGTACATAGAGTTAGGATTTGATCTAGACTTAAGTCTTAGACTACGCACTAAATTGCACGCATGTCGTACCCCGTCATTCGGAAGAGGATTGCATTTGGAATATGTCACCACTAAGGGGAACTCACTAGTAGCGCCAAAATCCAAATTCGTCGCTTGTTGTCCTTGCCGATTTTTTATTTTTTTTTTTCTAAATTGACAGTACGGTTCTGAGATTGATGTTTGTTTTCTAAGCAATTCACGTTGTTATTGTACTGATCATTTTATGATGTAATAAAATTTTCTGTTATTCGCACGTATATGTTTTCAGCTTGTGATGCTCTATTTCATCGTTTCGCAAATTGTGCTCTGCGGAGCCCTTTGGGTTTCGTGGGCATTTTCCAGGGGCTCAGCGGTCCCTCCTAGAAATAAAATAAATAATTAAACGTCATGAACTTGTATTAAATAGGGCTCTGTCATTAAAATAGGTTCTAAATAGGGCTCCGCAAGCTAAAATGTTTTTAAAACACTGCTCTATTTATTTCACAAGTGAAACTCGACTGACAAAATAATTGATCAATTTCTTTTATGCCTAAAAATAATTGTTGAATTTATTTTGAGTCTAAAAATACTCAAAAATAAATTTGTTGCATTCATTTATTTTATGTGTAAAAGAAAGTTGTTGGATTTATTTTATTTACAAAATAAATTTGTTTACTTTTTTATGTCTAAAACAAGATGTTGAATTTCTTTTATGTACAATATAATTTATTTATATGCCTGTGTTCCATGTAGTCTAAAGTTTGGTCAACTTTTTCTTCTTTGCAGGCCCCAGTGCCCAAGCGCCGCTGGGCCCAGACCTTAAACGCCACCGCGTTCGGGCCCTTCTGCTACCAGCCAGTCACTCAGCAGGTGTGGGACATCGACCTGAATTCGCACGGCAAGAAAGTGCTACGTCAAAAGCGCCTTAGGGATTACCCCATGAGCGAGGACTGCCTCAGCCTCAACATCTATGCACCAAGGGTACGTAAATTCATGCACTACTAGCACATTATCTGGTTTTTTAAAAAACCCGCATTTTATTCACCTTGGGTGAGCAATTTCGACCAGCCCTGGAAGCGATAAAAGTGTAATAATTTAGCTATCCGAACCAATAAACTTGTCAGAAACTTATTTTTTATTAACAAAAAAAGAAACCACTCAATTTTATTAATATTTATTTAACTAAATTATTTATTTCTTATATCTTTCATTTTGAATAAACTAACTATTTATGTTTGAAAAGTAAACATCGGTCAGGTAGCATGTGTAGGAAGTACTAGTTTGTCTTATATTTTTGATCCCAGTAAAATATTTTAACTATGCTTGTGATCATTGTGATAGATTTGTGTCCAATTTCGCGTTTGAATATTGTTAGAGTTGTTTCGTAAAGTTTTCTAGAGAAAATTCATATTGTTAATGTAGCCAATTCAATTTACCTAACAATTTCAGAATTTTATCAGACCAAAATTGATTTTTTAGCTACAAGAGTAATTTTTATTTGTTTTTTGTTCTCTTGGTTTCTGTTCAAACAAACGAGCATTGGTACAGAGTAGTTTCAGTGCCTATCGTGATTATCAGGGAGTTTAATGATGACAGTAAATATTGGTTGTATATTTTGGAAGCAGCCTTAGTGCGTTAGAGTCGGCCTAATCGCGACGACCGAGCGCAAACTTGATGAGGTTTGCATCTTTTCAAACATAAGCTATAGAGACCTCTTATAGCGTTAGTCTTATAAGATGTTTCAGCAAAACTTGATTGAATTGTACGTAAGTAGTCCCGTGCATTACCATTTTTTGTATCTCTCTCTATCTCTCTCTTTTCCTCCCCTAGATTATCGAGAGGCCCAGAAATTTGAGACATCATGCATGAAATAATACCGGTCGATTGATCTAAAGATGCATTATTAACGGATCTTTGAAAGGCTCTTAGCTTCAGCGTTGAACAGCTATTAGCCCCACTGACGAAAGAACAAAATCCATCCACTCTCAATTAGATCGTAGAGTATACGTGGGTTTTGTTAAAAAATTTAAATATCTTGCATCGAAGCACGAAACTCCGCATAATCGGCTGACTCGAGAAATCCATTAAAGATTATTGGAGCGAACGAACTGTTTTTGTAGAATATACCACCAGCGCCGCTAACGGCGGAAATAACAAACAAATGATGTGTTGCGCAGAATAAATAGTTTAATATATTTGGACAGTTTGAATTGATATGCGTGGCGTGAAAATAGCTTCCGACATTGATGCATACAAAAAATGCACAAACTGTTTATTGTCAAAAGTTTCAAACGATCGATTTGTGGATAACAATTTTCATACACGCATGAAAATGTTGAATGCCGTAAAGCGAAAAATGGTTCAGCCCACTATGGATATCTAATTTAAATTTTAGCAGGTAATAACTTTAAACATTATTTTTTGTTTGCGATTAAAATTTGATTTGTTTAGATTAGTTTATGTACTCAATATCCGTGCATGTTTATTTTTTTTCGCATTGCTTGTGCTTCAGGCTTATACGTGTATACGTGTATTTTGTATAAATTTGTTATGTGCAATTTGTGCTAGGAGGTATTAATATAGAACTCAGAAAGTGAAATGGTCTTTTGGCCACTTCGAAAATATTTTTTAAATACATGTTTTAAAGTTTGCTATTTTTTGTAACTGTAATAGTAAAAAATAAATTTTTTGAAACTTACAAATTAAATTTCCTGGCTTGCAGCTATTTAATATAAATACAAATGTACAGTGTATTAAATTAACCGTTTGCAGGGCTGCGAATGATGTCTCATTATCTGAAATACATGCTGCGTTTGTATTAGAGTTTCAGCTTGTGAGAAACATTTCGAATCGCCCTCGCCGCCAAAATCCATTAGTTTAATAATTTATCTATCGGAGCGGCAGCTGGCTGCAATAATATTGCAGGAAATTTGATTTCGATTGGATTAGTCTGTTAGAACGCCGTTCCATTAACCATGTTATCGGAGAGAGCGATTGGCTTGTTGGTGTTCCTGCTCCCTATATCACCACCCATCCGTCTCCACCCCAACACCGTCTTTATTCCTCACCCTGATTCACGTTTTACCACAACCTTTATGAATGTCGTTGTATTGGCTGCTTGCACACATGAAATGTTGATTGACTTTAAGAAAATTTTTGACTCCATTCTCGTCAGTGAAATCGCTTTTAATTGTAAATTCAAATGGAGTTTGATCGTTTTGCTCCAGCAATTTCACCATGGCCTGCTATCGGACTGATTGTTGTAATAATAATTTAGAAGTATGTATGGTAATTCAAAATTGAGAATAATTAGTTCAAAATGTTAAAAAGAAATATGAAAGTTAAAATTAATCTAATCTAGCATTCGATGAACCACTGTTCAGTTGTCAGTAGCTTCATTATCTGTTTCCATTATTTTTATTAAATTTATTTGGAAAAACTTTGATTAACAATTTACAATTTGTAATTATAATGGTCGAAAAGTAAATATTTCGGCTTTTTTGCCAATTTTATGCAGTAATCGATAAAAAATAAATGTGAGAACTCATTTTTATACAACGCCGAAAAAAGACGAACAGAGTCTGGCGAAGGCACTTGCTAACAATAATGTAATCTAGGTGCAGTGATCAATGAAATGCTGATTGACTTTACAACTGATTGACTTTACAACTTTACACAATATAATATGTACCAAACGTACATTAATAATTACCCATGGTAGATGGTACCGGTTTCACACACACCTGTGATCATCAGCTATCTTTAAGCAATTGAAATTTTGATTACATTTTTTGAAAATATTAACGGTCGGAGCGCTAACATAAATCCATTTTCGCTTAATTAAAAAATTTCGTATGATTATTTAACTGTAGAAAAAGTATTAGTAGCGGTCGATTTCAGCAATGCCATCAAGTTATGACTCGGCGTGCGTGATAATTGCGAGGCGCCAATATCGGCTGGTGTTTTCGTCGATACCCCGGGACCACAGCACTCCCGGCTATCGATTTTTGTTCCGGTTCACCTCGTCGTTAATTTTCGAAATCGTGTAATTATTATTGAAGGGGAACGCGGACTGTCGCTGCCGAGGGAATATAAAGTACTGGTTTGGAACCTGGAAGAAGAAAAAAAATGTGTCAGATTTATCATGTCCGGAACCAAACCGCGTAATCTCGATGAATTCCGAAGTTGTCTCGAAACCAGCGGATGAAATATGAGCTATCGCGACCACAACGGCACTACCAATGGAGTTGCCAATGCCCTCATTTACCAATGCGAGTCCGGCATCCGTTTGAGAACTTTGAATTTCACCATACGATGCGTGCAATAAACTATGTGCTTGTGGGATTAGCGAATAGGTTGGGAATGAGTTGACAGCGGCAGTTGCGAGCCGCTGCCCCGGGTAAGTTGTTTAATGTCGTTCATAGCGCGCGGAAACCACACGAGCTCTGAAGTAATGCGGCGAAGAAAACAATCGGGGGTTCAATGAATTTATTGGTGGCGAACTGAGCGAGTGCTGCGACAAAGGCAGCGTGCCTTTGTCACAGCACTCGCTGTAATAATGTATATGTATATCGCTGTGTAAATGTTCTCGGTTATTCCCGAATTAGGATTTCAATTATTTCATGGACTTACTTAATTTTACGATGTGTAATAAAATGTTAATGAATTCTACAGGATGGCCACAAAAAAAGGCACCAAAAATTCATCTTAACAGATCTTCGCGAAAGGTTAACCGATTTTCTTA
>JAUJYS010005692.1:0-10868 GCA_033995665.1 Melogona broelemanni
ACCTTATGCTTTCAAAGGAAACCAGTGGGTTGGTTACGATGATCCTGCTAGCATCAAAGCTAAGGTTAGTATTTTACCAGTAAATTTTAAATGTCATTATAAAAAACCGTGCAATAAAGCAAAATATAATATTTTTATACATATAATAACTTCCAATTGAATCATAATCTTTCATATTTTGTTTGCCGTTCCAGTGTAATCTTGCCCGTCAGCAAAAAATGGGTGGCATGATGCTGTGGTCGTTGGAGACCGATGATCTGAAGAATAAGTGCAAAGGGGGAGTCAATGCTCTGACAAAAGAATTAAAAAATTGTAATCTTTAAATAATATTTAACTATTTGTTAATCCGATAAGTAAACGTTTAAATTAAACATAATAGTTTAAATACTACATTAATTGACGTTCACAAATGCAAAGAAAAAATGTAGTCACATTTTAATTAAGAATCGAAAATTTAATTTACGACGGAAAGTTCATGTACAGAGAGTAAAGTGGAAGTCTGTTAAGTGAGAAAATATACCGAAAATGTTGACCAGGGCTGAATAGGACTGCATCCATATTTCAAAAACAATAATACCGGATTATTCATGTATTATGCACTTTGATCTGAAATAAACATATCAAATAAATAATCTTAATTTGGCTCTATCTGTATTTATACATTACATTCGAAAGATCGCAACCAAGTGTAGAATGTTCATATAACTTTGGCAACTTTCTTACAGCTATATTAAATTTTAATTGTTTATATATTTAATCTGAATAAATAATATTATAAGAACAACCAATGGGAATTACGTGTTTAATTTTTTTATGTTCCTCATTTACACGCATGTGATTAGATGAGACACGAACTCATTGCGTCGACAACTTTATCAACTCAAGCCCTCAACTTGACCTATTTCATGTTAGTGCAATTCCACCATGCTCTTTAATTACCTTTCTTACAAAAACAATCGTAGGTTTTGTTTTCAGTAAAAATTATAATATGCAAATTTTATTTAAGTTATTCTTCGATTATAATTAAACGTGCAAGTTCTGGAATAAGTGTTGTTTGTAAACATACGCTAAATCAATATTTCATTCTTTTAAATAATTGGGACAAATATTTAAAAAACTCGAGAAAAAGCATGCATATGCCACTTTAATAGAGTAGTGAAATACGCACCAAAACGAAATAAAACATCGTCTCCCATACCAGCGATCGATGCATAAATGAATGACCTTGCATAAATGACTACAATGGTCAACAACTACTATTTTTTCTCGTTTGATTATTCTCAAGAGGGAAATTAATATTTCCGAAATAAAATTGCTCCGCTTCATTGGATCAAAAGCGGTTCAAAAACGCATTTTTTATGATAGATGCCCAACGGCAATAAACCGCAGTCAATGTCAACCGCACGTCAATTTTAATATCACTTTCGTGTTTTATTTTCCTAGTTTCCGGTACTAAAATAGTTGGTTGTGTTCATGCATCATCAGTACAATGCAAATATACTGTATACATACAATGGAGTAAATTTTTTACATTTTGCACATTATAGAACAAGACGAATATTTGGATCCGGCCTCCCCACCGTAAATCGTCACCACACCGTCAACCGAATGGGAGACAGTCGCACCAAAAGTCAGGTAGGTCGCTCTACCAATTGGGCTTTCATGAAAATGGGAAATGAAAATGTGCTCGCCTGTGAAGGAAGAAAAGTCATTGGCCCAACTGTGGATTACTCGCAAAATACTGGCTTAGTTAGGTAGGCTAGCTTAAACAGCACGGCACGTCACTCAGGAGAACAAACACATCGTAGCCGGGATTACATTTACATCCGTAATTTCCAAATATGTCGTCCATTGTTTTTTGATTTGGGAATACCATGTCATAGTTCACCAACACAGATTACAATGCAAATTGTACAAGTACATTGTAGACTCGACGATGAAAGTGCAATGAACTTTAGAAAGTATATTTTGTTGTTTGGCTTTATTGATTTGATAGAAACCATGTCAATGCTTCATGCATAATGCCAATGTCAATGCATCATGAAATTTGTAATTTATTGCTTTAGAACACCTTACACTGTTCATGTTAAATAATTTACCGGTTGCCATACTGGTTGAGAAGTAAATAATTGTTTATAAATTTTCAGATGGAAATATTACAAAATTACGGTTCGTAGATTATAGAAACGCTATTTTAACAATATGTTCTAAAAAGCAAATATGTCTTCAAATATGCACACGGATATTATGGCTCTCTTTTTTCGTGAAATTCAGCATCGCGACCATTCCTTGTTCTTGCCAGCATGTCTGCTTTAAAGACAGACCTGCGACCGTAATACATTTATTTAGCATCACAAATTATATTATTTGATCAGCTATTATATAGCCAGCAAGTAGAGTGGTATATCAATGCTGGTACAGCGTTTATACGAGTACATGTACGTGTAAATGCATATCCAGTAAACGAAGTAAACCAATACGGAACTAGTACATCAGGTATGTCAATACAGAACTAGTGCATCAGGTATGGCAATGTATTACTAATAAATCATGAATAGCAATCTGGTTTGTAAACCAGGTATGTAGCCTTTTAGATCAATCATGCATGTAAACCAGGTATGAAAAGCTAGTAAATCAACAGTGTTGTGTTCGTTCCTTTTAAAAATGAGCCCGTTCCAGTCCACGTTCCTCCTATGAAAAAGGACCCGTTCACGTTCCAGTTCCTACAAAAAGGAACCTGGAACTTTTCCGTTCCTTTTCCGTTTCATCGATTATAAATTATAAAAAAACACTTTCTGTAAGGATGAAAATATGTCAGATTTTCGGATCCCTAATAATTCCAACAATAAACGAATTTTTTTATCCTGCAAGAATGAGTACTTCATCTTTAATTATTTTTTAAATATTAAAAATAAAAATATAGAAATGAATTAAGCGAATGAAGTAAAATTTGCCAAACTTTTTCTCCAGAACTGTGGTACTCCAAAACTGAGAATGTTTTCAGTTCACATTAATAATTGAGTAGCGATGTGGAAAAACCCCGCCTCCGCATATGTTTCGGGAAGGCGTCAGTGTCGACGCGTGTTAATGTTGATGGATCTACTATACCACACCTTATAATTAACTGTAAAATTTTTAAATAAAAGTTAAATAAAAAGCTCTCGTTAGTTTTGTTTGCTTTGTCGTTGTCTCACTCAAAATAGCGTCGATTGCACAAATAAGCTCGTACATCCTTTTGGCAAACCGCAAAATTAAAAATAAAGGCTGACTAATTTTTCAGACTCGCCAATATCTTTCTTTGTACGTGTCCGATCCTTACCCAATTCCATTGCGGGAGCGCAGAATCAAACCATTTGTCAATGAATTATCTAATTTAAATGAACAACCATATTTTTGTAGACAATGGTTGTCAGCAATCTAATAGCAGTAAGATAAAATTGAAATTATTAGACAATTTATGAAATAAAATTGTAATGGTGATACGAGTATTGTTTAAAACCAAAAGCAAGTAAAAAAGTATTTATTTTTTAATAAAATATTTATTTTTAATGTAAAAATCGTCGAAAAAATAGGACATGCGCATTATCAACAAAGGATTGTTATTCATATTTCTAAATTTATTTTTATTGATAATGCAAAGTTTGTGATTAAACATTCTGCTGACACAGAGCGCGTAAGTTGACAAACAAATAATTGTTCACGTGCCTAAAAATTCATATCCCATGGAATTTTGTGCGAGGGTTCCAACGAATTTCCGAAATCAAACAACAGCCCCATATGTATGAATTGCGCACTGGAGGGGGACAGGGTTTTCCCCCAGCATGCCACCTTTACTTGCACGCGTAGTTACCCAGCAATCCAACCACGTGGGTTTCGTGCAGTCAAAAGAAGGGAAGAAACACCACTGATCCATCGCGACATTTTTTTTCTTCGTTGGGGTATAAATAGGCGAGCATTGTGCTAGTCTGAATTATATCCAACGAGGAGCAGACCAAGCCAGGCAGCTAATTTTATCCCCTCGTTTTATCGGAGTTCCAACAGGATTTGAGAAGCAGGCGTAAGTATGAACGTAATCAAAAATTAAACACTCTTTGTAAATTCTCACATATGCAGGTAGTAATATAATATTATAATTATTAACATTTGTATATTATTATAATTTAATATTATAGTATTACAATTTTTTTTTTCTAGTTAACGTTTTCAATTTAAAAGTGTTGATTGGTCGAACATTTTCTCCCTTCTTTAACATTAGCTATCATGCTTTTTTAATAGTCCATCAGGAGAATTCAATATTGGAAATAAACAAAATGAAATACAAGTTAAATTCATAAACCTTTGCGACACCTTTTTATACTAATTAATTTTAATATACCAATAAAATAGCACCTTTTCATTACGATTCTAATTTCGGATTGCTTGTTTAAAACTATGCGCGAAGTTCTTCTCGGTTAGTCGGTTGATAGTGTGGAATGGGCGGTCTGTAGAAGCACTTGTATAAGAAAGAATTGATGTGATATTGAGCGTTTGTGGGGCGATCACACTGTTTACAAAAATTACAAGTAAAAACAAAAGCGAAAGCTGTTCATACTATAGTATTAACGCATGTCAAATGGAATTCATGTGCACCTTGCTCATTGACAGTGTTTACGCTTAGAGTGACATCGATTCAATCGGTGTCACTTCAGATAACATCGCTTAACTTTCGAGGAAATCCTTTATTCCTTGTGTATCTTTCATGGAATTCCATTATTTGTATTTGTTATTTTGTCCCTGCTATTGGTGTGCTATGACCGAATCAGTCTGCATAATGCGGATATTTTGTATATGAGCTCGGTATCTTGAATAGGTCAATCTGTTGGTTAAACAATGGTGCAAAACGCAATTTCGCGGAAGATGATCGTATCATGTATTACGCAAATGTTGTGCCGCCTGTAACACAGTATATATATATATATAATGGGCCAACAGCAGTTGAACAACGATTCAGGTCTAATTAAAGGAGAAAACTCATTTTTTGATGTCTTGACTGCAGGCATTGACAAATTTATATTTTCTCAATATCAGCAACCAAAAATGACAGGTGTTTCCACATTGGCTACACTCCTTGCCATGTTAGGCGTCATCGTCCAAACGGCGACGGCTGGAAAGGTAGTTTGCTATTACGGAAGTTGGGCGTCTTACAGGACCGGCGATGCCAAGGTGGGGATCGAAGACATTGATGCTAATCTGTGCACTCACCTGATCTACTCATTTGCGAAATTGGACGAAAAAACAAATACCATACAACCCTTGGATCCGTTTAACGACCTTCCCGACAACGGTGGAAAAAGTGAGTAAATTATTATTATAATTTCAAATTGTTATACTGCATCTGCATATTGCACCGGTTGATTCGGCAAACAATCAACCATAATCAATCAAAACAATCAAAATTTCATTGAGGGAACCTTTGGCTTTAGTTTTTATTTCTTTACAAAATGTGGTTTGAAGGGAATCTTGTTTTATTTATTTCTGAATTTGGAAAATTGGTCCGGAAACCAAATATATTTTAACGAAGAATCCTTCCGTGATGTAAAACTTAATTAAACCTCTAGTTATATTACCGTCCTGACCGTGTTTTTTAATTGTAAAATATCTGCTTTAAATCGGTTGGATAAATTGATTTTTAATTGCCTGATCCGGCTCATTTCCCCTGTTATTTAAATTTTCAGATGGATACAATAGATTTACAGGCCTCGTGAAAAAGAACAAGAAACTAATTCCGATGTTGGCTGTCGGAGGATGGAACGAAGGTTCCAAGAAGTATTCCGTAATGGCATCCAAGCCGAAATCGCGTAAAACGTTCATTAACTCTGTGGTGGCATTGTTGAACAAGCACAAGTTCAAAGGTTTCGACGTTGACTGGGAGTATCCGACACAGAGAGGCGGCAATCCAAGTGATAAAGCTAATTTCGTAACCCTGCTCAAGGTGCGTACTTTCACAATATTTTCTTTTTACAATGACATCTTTAAACCTGAATATCTTAGACTGGGCTTTTCAATGTTACATATAATAATATGCAGGGTATATAAATATGTATCTTTGTTTTAAATCGGTGCAGGAATTGAAGCAAGCTTTCCGTGGCAAATTCCAATTGAGCGTGGCCGTTGGAACTGGCAAATCTGTTGTGGCTTCTTCATACGATGTTCGTGGAATTGCGAGGTAAATTGCATGTAAAAAGCATTATCATCGGATAGAATTTATTTAAGATATGATTGGATTAGATACACTGTGTAGATGAAACAAATTTCGTATGCGGCTTTCTCAAATTATACCCAATCCTTCCCATATTTTTGTCGTTAACACTATCAATATTGGCAAGTAGCTTTTAATTAAAATATCCTAAATCATGATCGGATAGAATTTATTTAAGATATGATTGGATTAGATACACTGTGTAGATGAAACAAATTTCGTATGCGACTTTCTCAAATTATACCCAATCCTTCCCATATTTTTGTCGTTAACACTATCAATATTGGCAAGTAGCTTTTAACTAAAATATCCTAAATCATGATTTATGAGCTTAGAAATAAAATTAATCAAGAGATAGAGTAAATCGCCGAACCGGAACGATCCTAAATATCGGAAATATCCTAAATCATGATTTATGAGCTTAGAAACAAAATTAATCAAGATATAAGATAAATCTCCAAACCGGAACGATGGAGACAAACGATATTGCAACAAAATGTAGCAGTCTAATCGTCTGAATGAATCACTGAATCAATGTGTTGAAATATCCTTAGTAGATGTAATTAAAAAAATTAGCTATTAAAGATACTACTTGCATTTGACATATCATAATGGAAAGTTTTCATTTGCCTATGATTTCATTCGCGCCATTATAGTAACGTCGACTTTATCAACTTGATGCTTTATGATATGCACTCATATTCCGATGGCAAACTTGGACATAACGCTCCGTTGGATGAGGTGGTATGTAATCTCGAATATGATTGTTTTCGTTATTCTGTTTTGCTATTGCTGTGCTTTCCAAAGTGCTTATAATCATAATACAATGTATTTACTAATGTCTGTATCTTGAATTTATTTTTCTGTTTTAGAAAGCGGCCATTGCATTGTGGAAAGCTGCTCCGTCCTCGAAATTGATTATGGGCACTGGTGCATACGGAAGATCTTTCAAGCTGGCTGATGCCAATAAAAATACTCCTGGTTCAACGTCAAGTGGTGCTGGAGATGCCGGGCCCATCACCGCCGAAGCTGGATTATTGGGATACAACGAGGTAAATTAAATTAAATAGCAGATTTCCCTCATTTCTAGTTTTAAAAAAGTTATACAGATATTATAAAGAATATAACTTTTGCTCCATCCTCCATCTTTAGTACTTCGATGGTGACGTTTGCCTTATAATGTGCATGTATTTTCTGTTCACGTTAAAGATTTGCGCAAATAATTGGCCTGAAAAGCGTGACCCTAAATGGCAGGCACCTTATGCTTTCAAAGGAAACCAGTGGGTTGGTTACGATGATCCTGCTAGCATCAAAGCTAAGGTTAGTATTTTACTAGTAGATTTTAAATGTCATTATAAAAACCGTGCAATAAAGCAAAATATAACATTTTTATGCATATAATAACTTCCAATTGAATCATAATCTTTAATATTCTGTTTGTCGTTACAGTGTAATCTCGCCCGTCAGCAAAAAATGGGTGGCATGATGCTGTGGTCGTTGGAGACTGATGACCTGAAAAATAAGTGCAAAGGGGGAGTCAATGCTTTGACAAAAGAATTGAAAAAATGTAAACTTTAAACACTATATTTTTTAATATCTCGTTAAGGATAAATTTGCGTAATTTTTTATACTTTCTTATTAATCACATTATCGAATAGATATTTTGAAATATGACGGAAATATAATGTAAAGTAGATTTTTATCAAGTGAATCAAGAAGTCCCACGTTGATTGCATCCATGGTTACCTGCAACCACCACAATTATGTATTCTTAAATTGTTACCTATTCTTTGATAAAAAATAAACAAACGAAATACAAAAACTAAAATTGTCTCCATCTGTATTCTGTATTCAAATATGTGTCTTGCCTTCTGTCTTGCCATGATATCCTTCATATGATTTGTTTCTCATTATTCATGCGCAATGATCATTTTCAATTAATTGGGTTTTATAAACTCTAGCTACACTCAATTAACGATGATTTTTGCGTTGTCAGTGTGTTGCAAACAATTAGACATGTCTTATCATGTAGATACAGAAACAATATAACGTAAGATTTAAACAATAAAGACTATGACAGGCGCAAAATTTAATTATCTATACCTAAATGCACTGTCATTATGAATTATTTTGATTCGGTAAAAATTCGATTAGCTAAAAATGCAAGTGCTAGAACATAAGTCATGCGATTGAAGTGAGCAATTATTTTAAAAATTGTAGAAAAGGCATACAAATGGATTTGAGTAATTTATTTAGGAACGATCCGAAAGCTGATTTCATTTTGCTTTTCTGAGGCATAAAAAAGTTTTGGGAAAGTTGTGCTCTCTATTTTGGTGCCATATGCATTAGCCGTCGACGCCCCTATGAAAGGGTGAAGTCTGTTCAACGTGACCGTGCTACTATTTAACTACCCTTTGATCGTAAAATAATTTCACCAGCGCAATTTGCTGAATGGTCGTAGCTTCCTTTCAACGAATTCATAACATCAACGAACAATCGTTAGAAACAAAGTTTGTACTGGACTCGTTGCTCGTCGTACGCTATCTTAAATATTATTATTACAATTTCGGTGCTGTAATTTTGCAATATTTAACTTCCTGTATGTTTTGCAAAATACTTCATTCCTCCTTCCTACCGATGAGGAGTTATAGATAAATTATAAAAATAATGACCAATACTAATTACGATCAATGTATTTTGACTTTTGGGAAAGCGGTTAAAATCAGAAACATTAACAGTAACATTATAAATTATATTAATCTCAGCAATTTTTTGTTGATATTTTAAAACACTGATAAATTAAACGTTGAATTTTTTTTTAAAACATCATATGCTGTTCGTCGTACAATATTTATTTGAGTCGCCTGGTCGCTTGAGCACCAATATGGGATTTATAATGATGGTCGGTCCCTTTTGGTTTTGATTTGGGTTGGGTTCGGTATAAGTATTTTGTTGAAAATTTAGGGGCAAACTGAAGCTAAGTTTATATTCATGTTACAATAAGCACTATTGCCAAAACAACCAGATTTATATAAATGTTCGTACATTTATGCGTATATATAGATTTGCAACAACTCATCGAACATTCAGATGTTCAAGTGAACATTCAGATGTTCAAGTGAACATTCAGATGTTCAAGTGAACTCGGACATTCATTTGGACAACTCTGGTGCGGTTACAGTTGCTTGCTAGCTGTCGTTTCATTTGGTAAGATACACGAATAACAGCAATCTTATCTTTAATTTTCAACAATAATGATCAAATCTTATAGAGAAAATAAATCCATTAATGATTAGCAAAATTTCTTACTCGATTAATAATTATAATTTCATTTGAATTGTTGTTAAATATTCATGCTATTTTTATCCATCAATGCCAATCTAACATTTGAAACATATGTGCAATTGCAAAAACTTTATTTTTTCCAATTCCAGTCTTTTGAAATGCGGTCGTGTTACATATCCCCTATTCTGTTGGTCGTGATCGGCGCCATCTTGGGAACGGCTGTCGCAGGAAAATTTACAGTGTGCTACTACGGAAGCTGGTCAAGTTATCGACTCGAAAATGGAACCTTTAACATAGAGGATATCGATACATCACTCTGCTCCCATGTGGTATACGCGTTTGCCGGATTGGACCCCTCCACCAATAAGATATATTCACTTGACCCCTATAACGATCTTCAAGAAAACTATGGAAAAAGTGCGCACTCTCTTATTTTTTTTTTTTTTTAATGTCACGATTATCTATATATTTACTAGCACTAGATAAATTTTAGGCAAAAAATTATACTTTTCACGATATATTGGGAATAAGTCATCGTCACTGTTTTTCAATAGCGTGGTGCGTGGTCAAAACTAAGCACTAATGCTGTTCGATTATTAACCGAATTTTTTATTTACCCAATAATGTTTCCGTTTTAGACGGTTACCTGCGTTTCACCAGACACGTCAGCAAGACGAGACAGAATCCAAGAAGAAACAATCGCTTGACGAAACGAATCAGCAGATCCATTCCGATGCTGGCCATCGGAGGATGGGGCCAGGGTTCCATCAATTACTCCAACATGGCGATGGATGCCAACAAACGGAAAACGTTCGTCAAATCCGTTGTCGCTTTCCTAGAGAAGTACGGCTTCAGAGGTTTGGATCTTGACTGGGAGTATCCAACGCAGCGAGGAGGAAGACCTGAGGACAAGAATAATTTTGTGATCTTGCTTCAGGTAGGTGCTCTTAAATGCCCAGTGTGCTTCCCAAAATAACTTCTTTTTTTTTGTATGCAAAATAATTGCAAGAGAATTGCGTTGCTATATTGCGTTCGTATATGATGGAACGGAAAGAAATTAGAAGGAAACTTACTCCTGTGGAATCAAATTAATTGAAACTAACGCTTAAGCCTGTCCGAGGACAAGCTTAATGTTCCTTGTGACATTTGGAATTCATATTTGACATTTTCTATGTGTGACTTTTCATCAGCGAGTCCACACATTGAGATTGTCGAGCTGCTCCCTAGGTGACACAGCGGAGATGGGAGCAATGCGAGCATGCAGAAAATGGGAAATCTTTAAAATTCGCGCTTTTAAAAAGAGGGGCATTTAGGATTTCAGGATTGATGTTCTCAAGCCGCTCCC
>JAUJYS010005693.1:0-10867 GCA_033995665.1 Melogona broelemanni
TATCCCTAAACAAGTAGTATGACTCAATCTATGGGTCATGCAAAACTTCTTACGTCCGAACAGCCTGTTTTCGCATGTGGTGCATCGTCTCCGGGACCCACAGAAAGAGTGAAGAATCTGTGGGTCATCATTCGCGGAATTTGAATCAGAAATTTCAAAAGAAATTAAATGAATTTCTTAAGCACTTAGATCTGTGCTTAAGATTTGCGCAAATGTGACCTTCGAAAACCCCTGAAATTCTATCGCTGCAGGAGAGTGTAAAAGTCCAGAATAGCCACCTTGAAATTCCGTTCTGTTCCTTCCTCATTGCTGCCCATGAGTGTTAAAGCCGAGAATCGGCCCCTTGAAATTCCAATTACGTTCCATTCCTATTGCTGTTCCTAAAGCATTGCTGCAGCGGGAAGAGTGTCAAAGTCGAGAACCGGCACCCCCAGTGACGTACGATGGTGCTGTCACGCAACGGCCACCACGTGAACCACGAATCGCGATTCACTTTGTAAGAGCACGCGCTTTAAGATCAGTGGAGCGACTCGCGTTTAGATCGAACTCGTATCCACTATCAACAACATTGCATTTCCGCAGCAACATGTTCACCTGATTCAATTACAATATCCAATTACAATGATCCCCCTAGCTGGTCATCTGACTTTACACCACCATTTGCCACATTAGCCTGTGTATTATTCCAACACCTGGAAACTGTCGCAGACTTCAATTGTTGTTGTTGTGAAGTGGCCAACACAATTCGTGAGATATCTGTCTATAGTGTTCACCACGAAACAACAAGAACCAATCTCTCTGTGAATTGTTGTGTCTTCGTGAAATGTTGTGTGGTGCAACCGTTCCTGTTTATATTTTCGCCAGACATCGTCTCACTTCGAGTGACTTTGAAAACGTGCCCACCATAGAAGAAAAGTTGGAAACGCAATTACAATAATTGACAATTGACTTGTCAAGTATTTCTACGCAACGTTTCTCATTTGAAACAAATCCCCCGGGATAATACTAGTTAAACACCTTGTCAACAACACCTGTCTGTTGATTACTCCTTCTGGATTGCAGTGTGTGTGCTGGAAGAGATTAAATTCGCCGTGTGTGTACGCTGGGATTCGAACCCACAACTCTGTGGCTTGACGGAAATGTCTCTTGGTTTTTCTATTTAAGAAAACAACAAAGGAGACTTGTTGTTCGCTGTACGGTAGTTAACACACAAGGGTTTGTATTGCACCAGTGACGGGTTTCCTAAGGTCATGAACTGTTGACCTTTTTTTTGGAGAATCCTAACAACGTTCGTGTTTTTGTGCTGTGTTGGGTAGGAACGGAACGGAAAAGTTCCGTTCCTTGGAACTGGTTCCTTTTTGCTGAGGAACTTAGGAACGAGTGCCAAGGTTCCTCTTATTTATTTGAGAACTGGAGCGGTAACTTGTTCCTTTTGATTTTTGAAGAACTGGAACGGGAACTGATGCCGGTTACTTTTCAAAAGAAACGAACCCAACGCTGAACTCACTGAAGATCCTCTTATTTTTATAGGAACTGGAACGGGAACTGGTTCCTTTTGAGCATTGGTTACCGCGCTAGGAGAAAAATGAGCGATTTTCTCCGCAACTCTACGCTTTGATTCTTCGTTTCGATTCTACGTGTTGAACGAGAACCGGTTCCTTTTCAAAAAAAGGAACGAACCCAATACTGATTTTGGGTCAGTGCCTTTCGGTGTTTCTCTCTGGGTTCGCTCCCGAAGAGTTCGACGTCACTTTGTTTTGTTGCACCCCGCCCGCCATCAATTCCCCCCTCCCCCCACTCACCCAAATATAGCTGAGACGGTGCCAAAAAATCATCGTAACTGACGTTGTTGAACCCCCGTTCCGCGAAAACCCATTCTCATTTGGCAGCGGCGAACTCTGTATTTTTCTTTTTTTGTGTGTGTGTGCCGTTGTCTCTTTTGTGAAAGCCACGAGACACACGACATAGAGAGACAGTTGTGTCTTCCGACCAGCAAATCACCAACTTGTTGACAACCTCATGTTCTATTAATTACATGAATATTCTAACGTGGCCCCATTGGGACCCTTCCACACCCTCGACCCACCACCCCCTTGGTCGTCTTTTCTGCGCCTACACACGATGACGTCATAGCGAATCGATAGTGCTACATGAGGTGAAAATATAACAACAACTACGATATCGTCATCAACGTTAGAATTACCTCCTTCCTTCCTTCCTTCCTTCCTTTCTTTCTTCCTTACCCGACCTAATCTTGGATCATATCCAACCAGGTAAAGCTGCCTTCTCCATTAGCATCGTTCTGGCTTTAAAAAATTTAAATTATCAAATTGAAATTCAGTGTTGCCTATCACATCTGGTTGTCAAGTTTGATTTCAAGTTTGGTCTTTAGCAAAATATTACAATTTCGTTAGTCATATTTGTATCTAAATGTTATGAAGATAGTTTATTTTAGTGATCATCTCAATGTCCATTGTTAATCGATGTTCTGTTTTAGTCAGTTAGTTCTTAACAACATTTCACCTCGTTAACTGGTGTTCAAGTGGATATTTTACATTTCGATCTGTAAGATGTGCGTTACATAAATTTTTGGTGTTTAATAAGACTGACTTTTTCGGTAAATTTTCACCCAATTTCACATAATTACACTGTATTTGAGCGTCTATTTGATTCTCGAATTTCCCATAAGCGTTAGAAATATATTTACTAATGTATTTCTCTGTCATTATCGAAAATTTCTTCTTTTTCTGGAATCGAATGATTTTTTTATTGTTTTCTTGAGTCTTAAACATCTGGCATTTATTTCGTCGTAAACCCAGTAGTTCCATCTCGACCACAAGGTCACTTATTTCACACGTGTTTTTCTGCACGAGGCAATTTTGATCGATTTTTCGGTGTTAGCAAAAATCCATCTCGCGTTCTACAAGGTCATACGAACAAGTGACGAGACCTGTTGTACGCATGCGCGACCTTCAAACGACCTTTAACACGAGTGCGGGATTTCTTGGTCACGCATGACCAATTTCATCGCTCATTTGTCACGCTTATCTAAATCGTTATATCGATTTAATATCGATAACAAATTGAAACCTCTTGTCTGTGCAAGCCTTTTATTACGAAATATCCGTGTAATTTTATCGATTTTGATACGGTAAAATCAATTTTTGAAATAATCGAAATTGGGGCGATATTATCAATTGATTGTTGTGATTTCATAAAAAAAATATCCGTATTATTTTATCCACTTGAATAATCGATAATTGATTTTTGAAAATAATCGAAATCAAATCGACAGTATCGATCTAGTATTATTGTGAATCGAAATAGTATTTTCTCGTGCTCTAAACATGAGCCCTGTGATCTCTCTGTGACGTCATTCTTGTCTCTGTGGATACTCAGTGACGTCACAAATCTTCTATATTCCAGTATTAATAACGTTCCATTGGTAGGAAGAAAAATCTGGTTTCTTTTGTGAGGTTGTCGATTTTATCTGGTCTCTTTGTCGGTTGAACAATTGTTGTGCGAGTTGTACGAGATAGTTTGACATTTGAAATATTTCTATTTTTGGGTAGGATATAAAGCGCCCCCTAGCTGTTGTTCTTGTCTTTTTCTGCATATGAAGATTGGAAAAAAAAACAATCCGTAGTGTCGTCCTATGAATTATTAATGCAATTTTTCTTTTTCGTGCATTAATCTGACATATTGTCAAAAAATAAGGTTTTTCCAGACAGATTTACGTTCAGGGAAAATAGAGACATAAACAGTAGGAGAAAAATGTTTTTTTAGCACTAGTAAATAGATGATTAGTTTACGGAAGGTAATGTGTTGTATGTGATTGTGTTTTCCGAGTAGTTAAGTCGTTAATAATTCCATTTGTTATCCGCATACCTCATTTGCATTAGGAAAAATCATAAATTTAAGAAACGTACATGTTCTTGTATATAAAGGAATATTTATAAACTTCGGAAGATTGATAAAAGTCAGGACTATTAATAAAATCAGGAAATTAATAACAATTTGGATAATTCGAAAAACAACAGGAAATTGATAAAAATCAGGAATATTCACAGAAATTGTTATGTAAATATGCTAGGATAAAATTAAAATACATAAAGAAATTTAATATTTGTTAGAAAATAACGCAACCGTGTATATCGGAAAAAAATATTCTGAAAAATAATTTATTCAAACGTCCAAAATTGACGACCCAAAATATCTTTTACAAATTTTGACATCATCCTTTGATTTAACTCAATCTGTTCGTAAACAAATTGTTTCCTGATCCTAAAATAAAATAGAGAATGACGAACCTCTGAACTCCCACAGAAGCTTTTATCCAGAAGACCACTTGACCACCCCTTCCTCCTTAAACCCCTTCCCCACCTAACCCAGTATTTCGTGCACTGCAACGCCACCTAACGACCAGTGACACCAGCTTGCACATCGATCGCCCAATTTAACCGCACTTTACCTGCAGCGTGGAAAACGGTTAGTCGACACTAAACTGGTGGTGGAGAAGAGAACAGAGCGCTCTAGTAACACCCCCCCTTCCCTCCACACCAACATCATCCAAAACTACCGCTATCTATAACCACACACAGACGACCCATCACGCCTCTAGCGGCGACCCTTCACATCACACAGTCCGTGTGTCCACATTCTCTCTTCGCTCTGCGGCTCATCCTAGTTTACCAACGCCACATTTTCCGTCTCTGGTCCCGCATAGATGCAGTTGGTTTTCGAAAAGCTGTGCGCGCGTATGTGTGGGCTCGATCGTCTCCCACTTAGTCGAGGTCTCGAGGACGTTTGGCTGGTGAACAGAAAAGCCCGGTTGGGGGACCGATTTCTGGCGGCGTTTTATCGATTGAAAACATCGTCTGGTAATTAATAGAGCCATTTCCCCCCCTCCGTCCCTCCGCCCCTCCGCCCCTCCTCTACCCATCAATGTCGTTGCTCTGGTGGAATCGGGAATCTCGGTGCTGGTTCTTATTAAATCCCGCGCGGCGCCGAGCAGCAGTTGGTCGCCTTTCACGTTTTTAGGATCACGTGCAACCTGTGTTGGTGTGTTCCGCGCTCGCTCATTGGTTGGATTAATCGCGGCTCGTGCGGATTTTCCGCGTGATACTTGTTTGTTTTTTTTCTTCGTCGGATTATTGGAATCACGTGCCACCTGTGTGTTTGTGTTCGGCGTTCGCTGATTGGTTGGATTAATCGCGGCTCGTGCAGCAAGCTCGTGCAGCTAGCTCGTGCGGCGCGATCGCGTGACATTGTTTTTTGTCGTTCGTCGTCGGAGAAAAACGCTGGTGACGGCGTTGGTGGTGGCGTTGGTGGTGGACGCGTTCGTCTTCGCAGTTGCCGTTCTTTATGGTTGCCATGGATACTAAAGCCAAGACAGCGCCGACCGATCGGCGAAAGTCGACAGCGCCACCTGCCAGTCCTTCCAGTGAGGTGAGCCGTGACGTTAGTGTAATACGTACAACCACCAACAATATCCATGTTCCAATAGGTGCCATTTACACGATGGAGCTTCTTCTCACGTTGTGCTCTATGAAATTGCCACTATGTTATGGTTCATCTGCGGTTCCAGTTCCAGTTTCCTTTTTCCTCCCATGAAAAAAGAAACCAGTTCCCCTTTCAGTTCTTCCAAAATCAAAAGGAACCCGTTCCTAGGAACGGAACTTTTATTTTCCGTTCCTACCCAACACTGGCTGAATATTTCAAAGTCACGTGTCAATTCCATGGGGTAAAACGTGCAATAGTCCATGGTGTAAATGTCTCTTACGCGAAGTGCGTGAAACCCGGGCTTTTTTAGTCGATTGCTATCTTGGGAGAGGCTATTTTTGTCCAGAATCGACTGGTAAAGAATTGTGGTCAAAGTTTTGTTATATTTATACCACATGTTTACGATCGTCGTGACCTTGGGACAGTTTCCAGGCGACACTTTAGAATGAATTGAATGGGACTCCGGGCTTGTGACTGGCGAAAAACTGCTATTACGAATGCAATTACGAATTGCCCGTGTTGAACTTTCTGCGTATGTAGCTCTGGTGTTAAAATTATTATTCCCTTAAACACATTCACTTTCAAATACTCTGATTGTAAGTTGCATATTTTTGTTTATCTCTACGCTACTCCATTTCCAAAAAAGAAAGGTGGCTGTAGCGGAGGTACGGTAGCAACGTATGAAACGTCATTGGGCCCGTGCAAGTACGTTGTCGGCTACACATTTTGGGGAGTTTGAAGGTCAAGGTCATCTTGTCAACTATTCCGCGGACATTCATAATTCTCCTTTAAGACCAATATCACGTCCCTTTAAATATTAACTTGCTCTTTCTTGTCTTTGATATTTATTTTTGGTGGCGTTCATTTTTGTTTGCCGTAATTTGTCGCTAACCAATGATGCTACTAATCAGAATTCCAGAATTGTGTTCCATACCCGTGACCAAAATTACCTATCAGGCGTCAAGTTGTGGTCTGTCTCTTTAAATTTACATTTTCGTGTCTAAAACTTAACCCGTTTATCCTTTATCGTTCAGTTAAATTCGTTAATTTAAAATGGAAAATAAAACTATAATTTCGACATGACGAAATGACGTAATTATTATTTATTTAATTGTTTTAATCCCCGTAGTGCCTAGTGCACTTCAGGAATACTGCACCCTCATGTCTATATGGAGATATGCGAGGGGCAGGGAAGGGAAGGGAAGGTTAGGTGACATCTGACTGAACACTTAACTGACATCAACAACCGGAAATGTCTCTCGCCTGAAATTCTTAGAATAAAATAGAATAGAATGAATCCTCTCGTCTATTGACACGATGGGGGGTAAAGCCCCAAATTCCCCCTTTCTCTTAAGTACTCCAACCACTGCACTGTTATTTAGGGTGGTCGTGACTGCAGCCTGGGGAGAATTTGGTTTTGGTTCCAGAGTGGGGGAAACATAGCCGCCCCATATATGCTTGTGTTGTTGTCATGACAACCGTGGGGGAGTGGACGATTAATATATAGATATCTATTCATGGTTTTACAAAATAATGGAAACACCTCTATTGAATTTGAACTCTATTGGCCATACAAGTACATTAGAAAGTGTTTCCATTATTTTGTCCAATCCCTGTACATGTACCTGTTGTTCCTATGGAAACGCCGCACGAGCTTTTGCGCTCATCTCAGCCGCAAATGCTCTCTCGTGCTTTCGAGGGCACGTGGCGCATTCCGCCGCGCTCACCCAATCCAACACCAGCCGTCATCAGGCCTTTACACTCTATGACGTCAGCTCAAGAAACTACGTACCGATGGCTCAGTGGGTATGGCAACATCCTACTGAGCGGACGGTCCCGGGTTCGATTCCACTACCAGGATTTCGTTTATTCGTTAGCCTGGGGTACTGGTGTACCCTGAACTTACATTAGAGAGTCCAGAGCTTAGGGATGGATCCCGGGCAGTCTGGCTATTCCAGCTGCCATCCCTCTTCCCTTCCCTTCCCTGCCCCTCACATATCTCCATAGAAACACGAGGGTGCAGTAATCCTGTAGTGCACTAGGCGCTACGGTGATTTATAAATAATAATAAAAAAATATTGAAAGGTCCAGAGGCAGATTTGTTTTTCTTAAGAAGGCTTACCAATGAAATATGTCCCAAACCCCCTCTCCTCATCTCTAAATTAACCTAGAGAGCCGACCTAAGTAGGGGTATTTAACGTGTGTCAAACTACTCTGCTCGGTGGCACGGGTTCAATTCTCGGCAGAGGTCTCCGAATCTTTTCGGGTCAGGAAATTTCGTATCTTCCTTCGAAGAGAAAGAACTACACAGGTAAGAACCACAAGCTAGGCCAAATATACCAGGCTGCCCCCTGGGTGGGCTTGGAGACGAACACGTTCGTAAACCTCCTTAGCAGGCAGAACAAGAAAGAAATCCACCCAGCGTGTTGCAAATTTATGCACTTCACTGTTGACAAACGTTTCCCCCATCGAGCTGTCTTTTTCTAACAGCGAGTCTTGAAACGGTGTAACTTATTTTTACGCACCGGGATCTACTGAGTAATACCGTTAGCGGTAGAAGACACGTCCATCTTTCAATAGCAACCATTTTATTATCACCCCAAGTAATTGTACGAGCCCCACCAAATCTCTTCCTAACCAAAAAGTGACACTCGAAATAGCCCGGGCTCAAACACTCGAAAACAGAAATTCTAGCCCCGTCTCGAGATAAAAACGAAAGCGAGCGCGCAAAAGCGAGTGAACAGATGTTTCCTGACAACCACCACCAACAATCAAAATACAAAGCCGTGAAAAATGCGCATGCCCGGGTGGCTGGTGTCAACTGAAATATTTTATCCGGCGCATCGACCAAAAAACCACCCGAGGGCAATCCCAGAAAGCACGCGCTCCGAGGAAGGAAAAAAAAGCGGGCAGTGTAGTAGAACTGTGCCCGCACACATTACATAGAACTAACTACATTGGGCAGTGAAAAATATATTTTTTTTTATAAATCACCGTAGTGCCTAGTACACTACATGATTACTGCACCCTCGTGTCTCTATGGAGATATCTCCGTAGAGACACGATGGTGCAGTAACGAAGTGAGGGCAGGAAGGGAAATGTCAGCTGGAATAGCCAGGCTGCAGGATCCGCCCTAAGCTATGGACTCCCTAATGGAAGCTCAGGGGTGACACCAGTACCGCGGCTCGTCGAATAAACGAAACCTGGAGCCGGGAATCGAACCCGGGACTGTCTGTTCCGGAGCTTGTTGCCATACATACCCACAGAGCCATCGGTACGTACATCATCGTACAATTGACTTTGAATTGAAAGCAAAGACGTAGTTCTACGTCAAAATAAAAAATAAAAATGACTGCAGTAAAATAGTTTCGTGGATTAAATCGAGCGTACGTCCCTGCGGCGTAAAACCTCCTCCAAACCATGTGCCCGTATATTAATAGCGTCAACAATGCGAGTCACGGTTGGATCCATGGCTTAAGTCGGCCAGTTTATCAAAACGCTAAATTCTTCGCTTTCTCCCATGGAAAGCCGGCTGCCATCGGGACACAGCTAGTGTACGTCACGCGCTTTTCAAACGAAAATGACTTTTATGGTTGCTTACAATGGATAATTTCGAGGGTCTTCCGAACGAGGGTGGTCGCGTTCACTTTTCGGTGGCATGGCTGGGCAGCCAGACAGTATGGTGATATCCAGCGTAAGTTGTTTTTAATTTTATTCCGGATCACTGTAGTGAATAACACTACAGGAGGTTATTGTCGCTGTGGCGGTATATGAGGGGCACATTCCAGTACCACAGAATCGAATAAACGAAAGCCTGCGCAGGGAATCGAACCCGGGACCACCCGCTTAGTAGTCTATGACCATAGCCACTGAACCACGGAGGCCGCACAAAACCGGTTACGGAAGTTCCGTTCCTAGGAACTGGTTCCTTTTTTTTGGGAACTTATGAACGCCAAGGTTCCATTTAATTTTTGAGGAACTGGAACGGGGGTTCCTCTTCTGTGTAAATGGTTTCTTTTGGCATAACTTTTAATTTTCTACGAAGTACAATTGCACAGTGTGTGTCGTCAGCGGATCAATTTTACATCATCAAACAAAAATTGCTAAAGATTTTGAACAGTTGAAAGCCTTTGGTCTGTGTCCGCAAATCTACATTTGTTCTGCATATTAGTTCCCGTGAAATGTTTTTAAAAAAAAAATAATCGAAGGAACATAAAAGAAACAGAAATGTTTCGCGTTAAAGAGGTTAAGGGAAAGAAACTTAGGAACGCATAGGTTTAATTTAATTTTTGAGTAACTGCAACGGGAACGGGTTCCTTTTTTCATGGGAGGAACGGAAACTGGAACTGGTTCCTTTTTTCATGGGAGGAACGGGAACTGGGACTGGTTCCTTTTCAAAAGAAACAAACCAAACACTGGTGGCATCGCGAAAGATAAACGCAACCCGGTTCGAATAACTTTGAAATGTCGAATGATGGAAATGTAGGGGGGGGGGGGCCTTTTCGTAATTTTAATTTTTTCCGTTAAGACGGCGCACCGCGGGGGATCCCTTCGCGGCAAATTGAATTTGCATAAACAGGAATGTTGATGATGCGACTATTGTGTGGCGGCCGCGCAACAAAGACGCCACTGCATTAATTTGCATTTTCCCCCGCCCTCCCCACCCCCTACGCCCTCTATCTCTCCGCCAACGAGCACCAGACGATGAAGTGCCGCATCACAAGCAATTAATTGCCGAGAAGATGTTCAAATACAGGGTGAAAAGTCAGTTTTACGCGCTGACAGCCGCCATACTGCATATGGGCGCTGCGCTTTACCACTAGATGACGAGGGACAGGCAAAGCCGGTGGCACTATATAGATTCACAGACTAAAAAATCATAAAAAGTGGACCAGATTTCACGCGTTGCAATCAGCAGTCTCTCGTATGGGAAAACAGAGCACTACAGATCGTTAAGTCCAAACACGATTTTGACTTTCAAACTTACCATTGGTTTCTATGGGTAATAGACATTCGGGGAAAAAATCATGATTCTGTTCTTGTTTGACTAGCGACAATAAAAAAATTGCTTCATTAACTAAAATAAATAATCATTTTCTATTTTAATTAAAATAAAATTTCCCCAAAAATTATCTTATTTTAAACAATAAATCGCGAAAAATTGTAGTTATTCACATGCAATAGCAATAGTATATTTCTGCCACCAGCTAGTGTCCACTTTTTTTCACTATGTGCAGTGACGTTTTTTTACTGAAAAAATGTCTAGAAGTCCATTATTGTCGCAACAGGGTATCGATTTTTTGGATTTATAAAGCACTAGCTTTTTTCTCCCGGCTTCGCCCGGTTGTGCAAAAACAAAATTATA
>JAUJYS010005694.1:0-10866 GCA_033995665.1 Melogona broelemanni
GTAAGACTCCCTAACAAACATTACTTTGTAAACCAACGGCTACAGCGCTAGGAGAAAAATAAGGTGTTTTTTCTCCGAAACCTTCATAAATAGTTCCTAGGAAAGGAACCCGTTCCGTTCCTACCCAACACTGGCTTTTGCCATATCCTATATCGTAAAATAGAGTTCCCGCCATTTTGTGTACAAAAACTCTCGTGCGCACAAAATTCTGAATGCGCAGCTGCAACGCCTGTGACGCAGAGGCCGCGCTGTGACGTCATGATAGTAGCCATATTCGAATGAAGCCTGCAAAAGTGTTGCCTGTCCTCGGACAGGCTTAAGCGCTAGCATTGTATAAACACTGGTTCCTACTCTGCCATATTTTCCATGGTTTCCTACTCTGTCCCGAAACAATTTGTCAACCCACACACTCAGTGACGAAATGGTAACACACGCTGCCTTAAGAACTGAGTGTAAGCCAAGCAGTCTGCTTTTTTTTCTTTTCTTCAGAAAGCGAGATTTATCTCTGACGTTCGCCACATCCCACGTACGTTTTGAAATAAGCGGCTACAATCGAGCCCAGAGCTGCAACATGAATAAAAAAAAAACACGAAAAAGATGGAGGAGAAAAAAAAAACGTTCCCAGTTGAAAGAACCAGTTGCCGCAGACTTGAACACTCACTCAAAAAAAAAATCCCCGCCCGAATTCTTATCAGCGACATCCAGTTAAATTTGGGATCAGTTTTCTCTGGAAGATTTCCACTGGACATTTGCTCCCTGTGTGTCGCGTTTTCAAATCGAGTCCTTCTTCCCTGCTCACTCAATACGACTCGCTTCCAATAGGATGTCAAGAAACAGTACCCACGAAAAAATATTTTCTAATATACGGTTCAAATCCAGGTGATGTCATTCACATTTTCAATCAAACAATAATATTTTGGATCGCAACAGAAGATTCTGTGCCCCTCGTATTAGTATGGCAATGTTAGACATTTTCACTACCATTCCCGGGATCGAATAAACTAGAGTACATCTAATAACCTTGTAGCAAAACGATCACCACCTAGTGACAAAGCGCAGAGCGCATAACCCAAATGGTGGCCAATGCCAAATGCAAAGATAGGCAAACATAAAAATAATTTTGAGTACCGATTTTCATTTCAAAATCGCTGCTAAAAACACAGAAATGATCCAATGCATTTCCGAAAGATTGCACTTAATTGCGCAACGACTGTCTAAATCGGTGAAGAATGTATCCTTCGCCCAGATTTTTTGGAACTCCAATACATGTAAACATGGGGCTCGGTTATTGCATCATCGTTCTTATTATCCAGCAACTGCAGAAGGAGTACTGGAGCCGGGGTAAAAAATCGATGCCAAAAGAAATTGCGTGTTAATCGCGCTGGGGAAGAGCATGGGACAAGGGGATGTGTGCTCTTGGATGCACCAAAACAGCCGGTGTTGGAAGCTCCTCCCCATTTTGCAATTTACACAGCTGTCGTACGCACTTCATCGTCAGTTATCCATCAATCAATTCCATTTATTTCCAATTTTCCAATTAAAATTTGCATCCACGATTGAGTTGCAGGGTTGGGAAACAACGGAACGGAAAAGTTCCGTTCATAGGAACTGGTTCCTTTTCCGAGGAAATTTGGAACGAATAGGTTCCTTTTCCAAGGAAGGAGCATGCTTTTTTTCAGGAACTGGAACGAAAAGTTCCGTTCTTTCTGATTCCTTTTCCGAGGAAGTTTAGAACGCCTAGGTTCCTTTTCCGGCGAAAAAGCACTTAGAACGGTTTCGTTCATTTTTTTCAGAAACAGTCGTTCCCTTTACTGTGTACATAATATTAATTAATATTTGAACAATAAATATTATACGAGTGATTATACAATAAATATTATATAAATACCTCTTCAAATTTAAATATATTTTTTTATCATTTCGTTCGCATTCAAAGCTCAAAGGGATAAAACCACATTTAACCAAAGTTGAGATAAATGGAATTGTAGATATTTTTTAACACTTTAGAAATTAATTTTTTCGTTTATTTTAATTTTTTTTATTCAAGAACTAGAACGGAAACCTTTTATTATTGGAGGAACGGGAACTGGAACATATTCCATTTTGAAAGGAAAGAACCCAAAACCGCCGAGTTGCGCGAACAATGAATCGAGTAAAAATAAATAAATTTTCATTAATTTTGAATTTCCGACAGTGAAGTTAATTATATCGGGCATTTAAAATAATAGTAAACGAAAGTTTATTTGTTATTTATTCGACATTCAACTCGTCGTACTCCCGCACTTTTAATTTCAATTACGGCAAAGGAATTAAATTGTTTTATCGGCGCCCCGTAGCCCCAACTATCGAAACATTTAAAATGCATTGTATGGTTCACGTAACAAATAACAACACTTGATATTCGCTAGACACAGTGAGTAAAAATGCCAGTCATGCCAATCATGCCGAAAAGAAAAGAATATGACCAACGTTTAAATTACGATACATCGAGAGTTCATATGCACTATGAACCCTAATGCATCACAATTTAATCACAAAATTAGTTCTCTGGCACGAAATCAAAATTGTACCAGACTTTCACCGCCTGATCAAAAGGTTACAGTTTTATTATTTAAAAAAAAAAGACATGGACACACATAAGTAAAGGGAGCGTCTTCTTTACTGTAAAATACTAAAAATCTAAAAAAATAAAATATTAAAAATTGTATTTATCTTATAAAAATGATATTAAAAATCGCTAAAATCAATGTAAATATTAATTAGATTTTCCCCAGTCTTTCCTCGACTATTTCTATTTTGAGTGATTTTTCACCACTTTTTCAGCCAAAAATTATCTTCCTTGACTTTCCAGGTGTCAATGAACCCTGTGTAACACAATAGCCAATATTAATGACACGTACCTTGACGGCGTATTCCAAATCCGTGTAAATATTAACGCACGTCTGGACAGAAGCGTAGGCCCCGGCTCCAAGCATCTCCCCAGTCAGTCTGTACAGATCTGCATTGAGGGAAGAAAAAAACACAAATTCAAGACTAACTCCAGCATGTTTTTCTTCAACTGTTATTTTAAAAATTTAAACCCGACGTACATACATCAATATACAGTACAACATATATAAATTATTCTACAAAGACAAATTACGACATATATTGAATTACTACGACCTAAATTGTATACAGGTATTACAGTGAATTGCAAGGGCTTTAATGAAAAAAATCAAGGTTTTGTTTAATCGTGGTGTTATGTTTTTTATATTTTATTCGATCGTCTATGGTGAATTTTTGGTATGTTTATTTTTTATAACTTAGTATTTAACTTGACATAAATCGTGATTGTCTGTTTCAGTTCTCATTGGGCTCCTTTTTTTTTACACATTACCATTTCACACGTCCTAGATAGCCGAAATTTTTGTCACATGGAACATTTTAATTATCAAATTTTGACGGATCCTCGAAGAACCATTCCATGGTTCGTTTTTAGTATTGTTCTTAGTTCAAAACCATCGTTAAATTATACTTAAACGTTTTAGTGATCTTACACTACAAATTAATTAATTAAGTATCACAATACACCTTTGTGAAACATATTTAAAAATCTCAGCATCTCAAAAGGAAAATTGTATCCGAAATTTTTCTTTTTTTTTTACATTACATGTTTTGAATTTATTTTATTTATAAAATGCTTTAGCCTGGGGGTTTGCCAGCATCTCTACAGCGAAGCCCTGTAGCCCATGTCGGGCTCAAACCCACTAACAAAACCTGTATGTACACATGTATACAACGTCTGTGACGTCAGCAACTTCGCTAAATAAATGTGAATTGCATTTAATGTAACTGGTTGTTAGAAAGACTTAGGTGGACGTGCATTTAATACATTAACGTGATGGGACACACGTAACATGTCCACAATAAAACGCCAACGGAAAATTATACACAGCCACTAGCAACCTGTTGAAACCAGCCACAAAAATTCCAACCAACCCCCTTCTTAGATCCTTCCGCGATTTTGTCAAACTTTGTCGATCGCAAAACCAGATTCTCGAATCAAGTTATGTAATCTGTCCACCCTACCGGTTCGAGTTTCGACCGGCACCAATTTCCAGTTGAGTTTTCACCAACAACAAAAAAAAAATACAAAACAAAATTTGAAATCAGATAGTAGCGGCAGATTAGTAATTTTTGGCCCGGACTGCCCACCATGATCTCTATATAACCGGTTCAATGTGGTTTCTCGATATGTTTCTTTTTGTCACCAGCCACCCATTAAGGTGGAGGCCACAGACAGACCACATTTGTTGCACATGCCACTTATTGTTTACACGCAAGAGTTCAGTTTTTAATCTTTGATCTATATTTATGGTTAGCGCGTGATTTCAAGTAAATTTTTTTTGCCACGTGCTGCTTAATGCTACGTGATGCTACGTGCTACGTGCTACGGAACGGAAACGAAAAAGTTATTTTTCTAGGAACTGGTTCCTTTTTTTTAAGAACTTTGGAACGCCGAGATTCCTTTTATTTCTGTAGGAACTGGAAAGGGGAAGAGGTTCCTTTTTTTTTGAGGAACTGGAACAGGGATTCCTTTTCTGTGTAAAAGCGTTTCTTTTGACATGACTTTCAATTTTCTACGAGTACAATTTTCCAAAGTGTGTCTACAGCGGAATAATTTTAGCAACATCAAACATAAAATGTTGAAGATTTTAATAAGTGTCCGCAAATCGGCACATGCCCAAATCGGCAAATCGGCACATGCCCGGTTCCCGCAATTGTCTATTTGGCCTCTTCATAGTCGAATCAAGTGGGTCGAGGGATTCGACCCCCAGTGGCTCAGTGGGTATGGTCGCATTCTACTGAGCGGGTGGTCTCGGGTTCGATGACCGGCGCAGGCTTTCGTTTATTCGATCCTGTGGTACTGGCGTCTCCACTGAGCATCCATTAGGGAGTCCACAGCTTAGGGATGGATCCTGCAACCTGGCTATTCCAGCTGCCAATCCCTTTCCCTGCCCCTCACATATCTCCATATAGACACGAGGGTGCAGTAATCCTGTAGTGCACTAGGCACTACGGTGATTTACATACTCAGTATATAAAAAATAGATATTGAGTGATAGACATTGGGTGTTGCAATTTGTAAATACGTGACCGGCTTGTTAATTTAGCCATAGGTAACACACAAGAGATACCACAAAGATATTTTAGGAAAGGGCATTCCATTCCGATTTTTAAATAATTTTGTATTTTTGTTGATGACTTCGTCTACAAGAGTATGCAACGTGCAGGACGTCAACGAGTTATAATGACTTATTTAAACGAAATGTAAAGAATATCGAAAAGAAAGATAGAGAGAGTCTGGTGAACACACGTTAATAAAATTTCACATAGTCTATGCACTTGCAATACTACACCGTTGTTCTTGAATGTTTTTCATTACTGACTTTCCAGACTCTGTCTTTCTTTTGGGTACTGTCCCGGAACATGTTTCCATTTTATTCTTATGAGTAACAAAACAACAACAATCCATTATTTTTCAATTTTTTTTTTTTTTTTTTTAGCTGGATTAACTGGAATTAGCTGGATTAAATTGATTTGGATTGAACAGGATTGAATCTATTATTTTTCAATTAGCTACCAGAAACGTTTTCAATTATGAAATAATAATGAACACAAGTATTGGTAGAATGCTGCTACTTTTGCGCCTATTTACATGTAGGTGTGATTGCGTGACTGATTGTAGATTGCTGAACGAGTCATTTGTCCGGAACTCCCATATTTTCTTTTTAATTGCCTGAAACTCATTGCCGCTAACAAGCTTCCGATTGAGCCGTAGCACATGGAATACTTGATTGCGGGGCTCCCATCAACTATGTAAATATGACTTCAGAGTCTAGCCATATAATTAGGGAACTTGAGGTGAATAAACTGGACTGGAATTTTTTTATGTAAACTAGAATGTGTGATAATAGCCAGGCCACTGACCACACAAGCAGATTAGTGTTTCTACTCGCTAGCAACGGTCCTGTATTTTTTTAATGTCAGGAACACGCTCAGTCCAGGCTGCCAGGTACATTGTTGGAGATTGTTCCGGGTTCAAGGGCTTTATTATTGTCACAGAGGCAAATTGCATTTCGGAATGCTAATTATATTTCTCTATACGTTTCATATAGAGATATGTACCATTACACACTTGAATATATTATCAATTTCCAAAATCCACATAACCAGCCGGCTGCACATGCTCTGCAATGAGACGTTTTAGCAATTGAGTTACATTTCTCAATAAACTGATTTTTAGGAGCCGTTTTAGAAACAATATGAGAAAAGGTGTAACCTAGACCATGTAGAAGACGATATGGCAACTTTTAAGACGTTAGGTATGTGAGACGAAAAATCGAAAAGACATAAGAAACGAAATAAAACAAATAATATAATTTACTAGAGTTGTTGATGGTAAATTACACAAATATTGTTATCATATACATACATTAAGAACATACATACATGGTAGCAGTTTGACAACGTTGTAGGATGCGAAACAAAAAAGAAACACCTTTTATTGTTTCGCATCCTACAACGTTGTCAAACTGCTACCAGGTATGTATGCTCTTAATGTATGTATTTGATAACACACTCTTTGTTTAATTTACCATCAACAACTCTAGTAAATTAAATTATTTGTTTTATTTCGTTTTTATGTCTTTTCGATTCATCCTCTCGCATACCTAACGTCTTAAAAGTTGCCGTATCGTCTCCTACATGGTCTAGGATACACTTTTTATCATATAACATTTCTCAGCTTTAGAGAGAAATAAATGTTCATGTATTTATACTTGTATTCACTTTTGCTTACACATTTGTATTATTTTCATTTGGGTTTTTCTTATTGTCGATAAGCGAATCCAGTAACCGGATTTTTTTCTACTTACGATAGGCGCACGAAATTTATATTCGCGCATTAGTATGTACTCACTTTTTTGAATGATTTTCCTGCACACAATGGCCGGCTTTTTAGGATAGTGAGCGAGAAACGTTTGATTGCAATCCGTCAGGGCGAACGAGTTATTTTTAAATGGATCCGCGCATCTTCTGTCATATTCAGAATTACATTCCCAGCACATTATTGATAATCCTGCAATAGAAGAAAATACAAAATTCGATATAAGCGATACAATACTGATAAGGTGTATAATCTGCAAATATAAACAACGGTAGTATAGTGACATTTTGACCACAATTATGCTGGATTCAAAATGCGATTCTACCTTTTTAATTAAATGGATAGCATTCTGAACACAATTATGTTGGATTCAATATGCGATGCTACCTTTTCAATTATATGGATAAAAATGCTAAATAAAACATTAAATTAGAATATAAAACCATGATAACAATAAACTCATGCAAATAAAACGTTAAATACAAAATTAAACAATTCAATTCAATTCAAATAAAATATTAAATTATGTGACAAGAACTGCGAAATTACTGAATTGTACAATATTTCAGGTTGATAGATACTTGATTTTTAGGCGTCAAAGTAACAGAGCGTTGCCCTATATAAAATGCCAACTAATTCATTAACTTTTGCTAATTCTGTCTTGCGGAAACAAATTGCTAACATTCACCAAGAACTCTCGCGGTAAATGATGAGCGATGCCTCGGCATGTATCCTGTCGAGTTTAAAGTAAATGTACATCAAGTTAATGATCATGTCTATACAAATTGGCTCAAAAAATATATAAATTAGCAGACACCATTTCCAAACATACACCACGGACGTCTGTGCCATGATAGCCAAGGTAACAAAAACAGCGGTCGTTAGTACACCCAACCACACTAAGAATTTTCCAGGGCCAATCAACAAACCGGCTCATCATAACCAACCAGGAAGATTGGGCGAGCGCGTGTTGTTTAATGTGATTTAGATTTCTATCCCCAGGATTATGTATTTTTTGTCGCGCGACTGATTTGGCTTGGCGCCAAGCCGCTCCCTCCCCATCCCCTCCTCACCGCATGTATCTACCCCCGCTTAGCAAAACAGGGAAGGGGTGGAGGGGGGATAGAGAATCCGTTGTCATGGCAACCGTGTTGTGCGTGCGTGGAACGGAGCGCTGGGCTTTTCGTACAGTGTACGGTGGTGGTGGTGGTGATGCGTCCGTGCGAACAAGCCGGCAAGAAATGGAATGGGCGATCGCGATAGCGTATTAGGTCACGAGTTTCCCTTATTAGCGGCACGTAGCCGGGGCTGCCCCACCCTTCAATTGATTGATCCGCGCAGGTAGAAGATACTACAGACTGCAGTCGGGCCGTGCTAGACAGTCGAAACTCACGTGTGTGTATGTTTGTGTGTGTGTGTGTGTGTGTGTGCCACGACTGAAGCTATCGCCCACATCTGTGGTTACCCAGTTCACACTTGGAAAAATTATACAGTGACACTGTCATCATTTATTGGTAGGCGTCGACATCATTAAAATTATGATTTATGTGAATTAATCTGTTAAACAGATTAGGATCATTGATTAATAATTGCTAAATCAAATACTTTATACAAATTTAGTTCTTAAGAGAAATACATACATATAAGAAATGTCATATGTTTTACAAATATTCTACGTTGGTGAGATTCGTGAGCTACTGTATATCATGATCTAATTAAAATCTATTAAAAATATTTAATGCAAAACAGATCAACCGGAAATATTTAAAACAGATTATTGTTACTTACTTGTCCAAAATCAATAAATTTAATTTCATAATATATCGTATCTTGTTTAACATATTACAGATATGAAACAATACATTGTCGGACACGCAAGCCCTGCGTCGGTTAGCAACTGAACTCTCTAGAGTTGTTTTTTTCGGTTCAGAAGCGTGGCATGAAACGGAACAGCCAGAACGGACGATGCTCATGTCGCAAGTCATTATAGGTCCAACACATGATATATCGAGTCTTAGCCGGTGACATATTTTACGATATTGTGCACTTGAGCTGAGCTGCGCTCACGAATAACAGCCTTCAATGGCGTTATTGTAGTGCCAGAGAAAAGCTCCCCCCGGAATGGGCTGCCCGCAATACACGAGAAACATCACTAAACCAGCAACGTCCTATATATAAAAGTGTCTTACTATCGGACTTTAAAATCGCTGATTTTTATTTATATTTAATCAGTTTTTCTCAATTAACGTCCTATATGTACGGCAAAGCCTCTGACTCGGTAATACAGAGAGTGATGGTCACATCAGCATTTAACTTGATATTTTCATAACAATCAATCAGAATTACTCTTTACCACGCCTTTAAAGTGATAATTATTTTGGGGAAATCTCAAGTGAGACAAATTTAAGGATAACAATATTAGCGTCACCCCCGAGCTTCCATTAGGGAGTCCAGAGCTTTGGGGTGGATCCTGCAGCCTGGCTATTCCAGCTGCCATTCCCTGCCTCTCGCACATCTCCATAGAGACATGAGGGTGCAGTAATCCTGTAGTGCACTAGGCACAACGGTGATTTAAATGTTATATATTATTACGAATACATTATTTGGTCATTGTTAATAATTCATACTGAATATTTTGTGACATCTTTTGTTCGTTTTTTTATGTCGTTGTGTTCGGAAACTTCAACATAAAACATAGGTTTCAGCCATTTGCTTGCTAGTTTCGTTACGACCCTGCAGAGAACTTAACAAATTGTTGATGATTCCGGACAAATTGGTAAATAAGCCTCTTTGGTTGCTCTCTAGGGTCACGAGGTCATGATAAATGGCGGGCAGAAGGCCTCAGTTTTTTTCCACTTAATTAGCATATGGGTCAGTGAATCGTTGAAGTATTTTAAAGGCGATCATCGTCAAAATATATTTGCCTTGGACGAGTTCAACTTCATTATACAACGTAAGGTACAAAATTACGGAAATATAAAATTAGGTCATACAGTATGCAAGTACTAGCAATCGTATCGTTCCTCAGCCGAAACCAGCAATCAAGTGCGCCCTTCAAGTGATGAGTCTCAGTGTTGTTATCCATTTCGGATTGCTCATTTCGTGCAAACCGAATTTCTTTACCGCAGAATTAAATAGGTTGTCTGCGCTTATGTCATCCGCGTCGCCCCCAAAGACACTTTGTATGATTGTGTAGGCTACTCGCCAGTTGGGAGGGAGCAAAAAACAACACACGATATAGGATTATCGACTCGACCGCTATAAATAGCCTCACCAGTCTCAGGGCCAACGCTGCTACAACTGAAAAGGCCAACTTGATAAATTCGCCGCGCAATCTGCTGTGGTGCTGGTGGATAATTTATATCCGCGCGCGTCGGCTGTCACAGGGTGGTCCACTTTAACGCAATTTTAATAACCCCCAACAACAATTGGGGCTAAACGTTAACAAAGATACAATTGATTCAAAATGCTTATATTTTGCACAGAGAGAAGTGCTTATATAACCAAATACAGATTCACATACATGTACTTGTGAGACAGTGGTAGTTCTAAGTGTGCGATTTTATATTTAACACCTATTCCCAGCGTTGCTCAAAGAGCACTGGATCCAGTTCTCAACTAAAAGGTAGCGCTTCTCTGTATAGCGCACGTGCTGTTAGTGATTGCTACGCACAGCTGGCAGGGGTGCATTTCGATAAGATGCTATTTGAAGGCAGCATTATCGAGCCGGGTATCGTTCCAATCGCTAGACAAGAGTTGTGGTTGTGTGAAAAAATACAATTGACAATAATGTAACCGTTTCTCTTGACCCGGTTTGCATGGACGGTTCGTATGGTTTACTTAGCAAATGAAATTTGAAAATCTAATACTATAAGACTGAAAATGGTGTGTGTGTGTTTGTGTGTTTATTGCCACATTCTCTCACTAGATGTCGC
>JAUJYS010005695.1:0-10865 GCA_033995665.1 Melogona broelemanni
TAGGCGCTACGGTGATTTAAAAAAAAAAAAAAAAAAAAAAAAGTACTTGAACTTCAGTACAAAAAGTATGACACTCGTTCTCACTTGATTCTACGATGATCACCGAATACGTAGGGTACATCCCTTGTTCCATAGACGTCGTTGCGATGATATACGTGTTGCTGTGACAATATGTGTGAGTATCCACAAGTTTTCCACAAGTACCTCGGGATCGAATAAACGAGAGCACGAGCCGGGAATCGAACACGGGACCGCCGCACTACAGCCGGTTGTAATACCGACAGGGCTACGACGAGTCTTTTCGTTGAAGCTATCCATATATTTTGCGATGCCAGCGAACGGGTTAGTCCAGATTTTATTTTTTTTTATTTTTAAAAAGTCGTGAAAGTATAATCTAACCTTGTGCTGGTAGGCGAAAGTTCGGTAGCGATCTCTCTTTGAAGGCGGGGAATGCATCAGGCACGACTCCGATATGAATCAAAATCTTGTCGGATAGCGTGCCTATACCCACTGTTAAGTCTCACGTTTTCTTGGGGCGAGACGAATTTTAGTGGTTGAAATTAAACCCCGCGCGATAAACATAAAATTAATCCCAGCATGTACATAGTAGTAGCATGCCGCGAGCAACAATTACATGTACGAGAAATGGGATCGTACCTGTGCGACCTCCGGAGACCCATGCTTTGACAAGACTCAACATGTATTCATAGATTTTTACAACCTTTTTTGATTGAGGTCCTTTTTTAAACTAACTTTTACACGTCTTAGAGAGCTGACATTCCATGAGTCTGAGCTATCAGCAGTGTATCAAATTTTGTCGGATCCTCGAGTGACCTTTCCATGATTAGTTATAGAAGGTACTTCGTTCAAAACAATCGATAAATTAAATTCAGAATTTTTAGCGATATTACTGTGCAAATAAATGAATTAAATATCACCATACCTTAGTGAAATACTTAAAGGTAGAAGAGAAAGAGTCTCAACAGGAAAATGTATGCTTATATCGAATTGTAAATAAAAAAATTTATCCGAAAAATCAAGATTTTTTTACATAATTTAGATTCATTTTATTAAATGCATTCATTTTATTACTAGACTATTATTAAAATTTTCAGTTGAATTTTATTAAACGTTTTATTAGACATTTATTAAAAGGTTTATGAGACTTTTGTTAGAAGTTAAAAATAATAATTTAAATATCAAATATTTTCAAGTGGTCTCAAGATACACTGCATTCTATTCGAGTATCTTGTATGCCGGCAGTTGAAGACGGTAATTAAAAACGCTATACGCGCCCTATCAACCGATCAATGATCATGTTTACACAGAAAAAGTGAAGAAAAAAATAGACGCGCGATAAAAACGTGGCAATGACCCTAATCAGTTGGAGGGAGACAAGTTTATTGCGGGCTCTTTCGTATGCAGTAGATTCTTGATTAAAATAATAAAGACCTTTATAAGTAGGTGTGGTAATCACGAGAAGCTAATGTACCGTGCGTATATTCAAACTGAATTACTGTAGATGGTCGGGTGAATGGATTGTATTTCTCCAGTGAACGGGAAACCACTATAAAAAAATTTATTGTATTTTATCTTAAGTAAGTTATCTTTTTTTTCAAAATTTCATGTTGCGTTTTGTTCATTTTTACAGCCATTTTTACCCAAGCTTAATTTTTTTTTATCAATTAGTAATCTCAAGTAAGTTATCTTTTTTTCAAAATTGCGTTTTGTTCATTTTTACAGCCATTTTTACCTAAGCTTAATTTTTTTTATCAATTAGTAAAATAGTATCCATTCAGTCCAAAGTGTCAAGATTGTGTTCCGAGATGTTAGGTTCGACTCCCGGTTCGGATGATAATTTTTTTTTTTTTAATGCGTTAACGTTCATTGGGTTGTGCGGTCAGCGGACCGTGCGGCTAATTTGTGCTGAGGTGCGACTCAACTTTCAACTTGCACGAGTGATAAGCCCACTAAAGCGGTACATCTATTGAAGTTGTTCGCACAGGCACTTATAACCCATAACCTAGTGGTTTCAACAGCTTTATTGCATATGCACGATCTATCCCAAATATTAAAAAAATTAAAAATATAAATAAAAAAACATTGCGGGAAAATAGTAACGGAGATAAGTAGTAGCCGGGAAAATTAAAACAAAGAACTTTCTAACAGGGAAAAGAATAATAGACAAAGAAGCTTCTGAATTATCTTTTTCTGGAAATCTGTTCCTGATAATTATCATTATTTTTAGAATAGAATTGAAAGTCATAAAACTGTGACCTGAAAAACTAGTGGATTGTATGCCTACCATCTAATTGTGGATATAGGATCTAGATGGCCTACCATCCATCTAGTTGTCGGAGAAAATTATATGGTAGGCCTACAATTCACTAGTTTTTCAGGTCGCAGCATTATGAGTTTAAATTATATTGTAATATTGGCTATCGCGCTTGGAGATTATGTGTTTTGTTATTACATTAAATGCTTTTCTCCGAAACCATGCAACATTATTTTTAGAAACCCGAACATGCAAGTATGATACCGTAATTTTTTAGATGAAAATGCTGGTCCTTGAAGGTCAGTTATGTTTCTTAGGGTTGGAGAAATGTTGATATATGGACTGCGTAGAAGAGGTTTAATTACTGCACCCTGACCACATCATTGCGTGTAACCCCGGCAAGATATAACTTTCTCTTGGCCAGCGCCCAGACACGAAATTAACTGAAATATGCGCTTCAAGGCGAGCACATTGTTTTCGCGTGACTTTACATCTGCTTCGTGGGGTAAACATTTTTGATCGACGATGAAAATATGTTGAATCGTGAAGTGAATTTGACCTTTAATCGATTATTTTTGTGGTAACATGACAATGACCAGTTGGTTCGGAAAGAAAGAAAAAAATGTACGGATTCTCGAAAGTGGTTGGACAAAAATTTCACTCAATAAGTAAATCACGATAACATGGCGCGTTTCCCTCTCTCAAGTAGAACGAAGTTCGATTTGCGTGTAAAATCCTTGGGCTTAAAACACCTAAGTAGAAAGGCGGGGAAATCAATGAAATCAAATTTAACTGAAAGGAAAGTCCGTTCAAACGTACGTGATGGTTTAACTAGGCAAAGAGGGGTGAAATGGGAACTATGAGAAAGAGGGCGCCAGTTGTCTATGATAACACAATGTTGGCTTGTATTATTTTGGCCTATACGTGTTCTACCCTTACAACTCTTTGGTTACCATCGATAACTCTCAGTTCCGCTTTCTGAAAATAATTATCGAGTTTGCGGCGTCGATGGCCACGGTGGGCGTGCTATCGATACGACGCATGCATTTTTATTTTTAGCATTTATTATGCATACGTTGAACTACATCAATTAGCCTTAGTTGAACTACGCTTTTGATTTATGGCTAGAAATGCCTTTCGCATTCCTTATTTTTATAGCGTTGAGTTAGGTTGATTTTTATATTTTTTAATTACTAAATTAAACATTTAAAGATTCAACTCAAGCTATTCATTGATTAAAAAATATTATGATTTCCTTTCTGTGTATTGCCGTAACAGAATTAAAAAATGTTTTTGTGTAGTTTCCGAAATTTAACGCGTGAGTAGCGTTACCATAATTAAGCGCTCTATTTCACCAGCTTACCACTTATTTAGAACGGATCACAAACGGAAAGATTTTTCTTGGAGATTTCGCGCAACCACCGCTCATTACACCAACAATTATAAATTAGGGTTATACAGTAGTAGCGGTGATTAAGTCGTTTTATTCTGTTCGTACATAATTTCATTGTCTACAAGCAACGAATTTTCAGTAGCACTGATGTTAATCGTACACCGTTAACGGATAATAACCCCTATACCGCTATCGGTCGAAAAAATAAAAGAATTATATGCCTGGGATTCCACGAACCAAATGTTGTACACCGTGAGTCATACGTTTGCAAACCTTAAGCCGTAGCTCCAGAACTTGGCTACAAATGACTGGATTGTTATGAAATGTGGCACAAGTCTATTATAGCATGAATCACATTTCAAAGTTTTTATTTAAATTTTCCGCTAGGAATTTTGAATTTTAGAGTTGGCGCTGTGTTAGAGCAACTGGCGCGCACTGCATCGTCTGCTCTCTGATGTAAGCAATGGCGTTCACGGAAAAAAGACAAAATTGTGATCACATTTTTGCGACAAAATAAAAGTTATGATTGCGAAAATAATGCTCAAAATATCGCAAAGGTACGCATATATTTACTCCATATTTGTGCCAAATTTCATAACAATTCGGTCATTTTTAACTGACTTATGGACCTAAGGCGGTGGTGGAGGGGTTCGCAAACTTATGACTCACGGTTTTTCCCTATTTCGAATTAAGTAGCCCTTGTATAGTTTTGAAAGCGAACGTGCTTTTTGAGAAAAATGTGGGACAGCCGGTTCTCACTTGCAAAAACCGCGCAACGGCAGCTATACCTCTGCGGCCATTTTCCATTGTTCTAATTTAAATATTTTATGATATTTGCAGGCGTCGTGTTTCCCGTGTTTGTGTTGGTTTTAAATAAAAGTCAACGCGCGCTCCATGTATGCAGTCATGCTTTTATCTGATTGATATATTATTATTTTTTCTATCTCCATTCCCGCGTGCTCCTTTTATCTATCTCGTTAACTGAGTAGAAGAGGGATTTTATCGCGGTGACCTAAAAAAAATAAAGTTTCACGATCAGCCACAGAAGTTTTTTTTTTTTTCAACAAAAAAAGATTTCATCGTTGAGCAAGAGTCATTTTCTGTCCCCCCTCTCCACTACGCTAGAGAATATTGGCTGGGAGATTAAGAGCGTTAGACTTACAGTGGTCTAATTACAAACGCAAAGAAAATGGAATATCAATTATGCAAATTTGGAAAGCAGTGTCTGATATCGACCTGCCTGTCCTTTTCCCCCCCATCAAAGACTTGTAGAGGTAGATGCCAGCAACTATTTAATTACACTTGCTGGTGGACAACGTTGATTCTTGATCATTCGGCATGGTTTGTCGCAACATTTTGAGCGAGTAAAGTTTGCATAAGATAATAACTTAATTAACGAATCGTAATTGTTAGATCGCTGCGACAGGCCATATCGATCCACAAATTAATTCCTGACCAAAGGGCGATATCAGCACCATCTATGGATACTTTGGTACGGTTAATTTGTATGGATACTTTCAGTAGAAGCCTTAGTGGCGAAAAATACTTGTATAATTTTCAAGTTATTATATCTTTGGTACCGTACATCCGATCTGGCCGAGAGGTGAGCGTGCTCGCTCGCGACCAGCGGATCTGGGATCGATTCTCGGTGTAGCCGATCGTTGGATTGGCTCGTGGTACTAGTAACGCGGGGGAAGGCAATTGCAAACTACCTCTGTATTCTGCCAAGAAAACTCAGGGGGCTTCTGCTCCCTGAAACCACCAGGTGTCGGAGAATCGAGGGTCGGGGTCCGGAGACGACACGAAGGAGTCAACAACAACATTATATCTTTGGCTGCCTGCTGATCGATTCGATGATAATGGTCATGTCAATCTAGCCTTTCACATCTTTGCCGTCGTTGTGGGGAGGGGTAGAAAACGTGTTATATATTTCGACGATGAATTATGATCTTTTATTATTGCCATGTTCTCGCGAGACAAAACCACAAAAAATGTTTTGGAATCCACTTTTTTGCGTTACCAATGTTCGCCCCATGAAACGAAATACACGTTTTCGACGAGGGTGAAAAAACGCGATAGCGGATTATACGGGGCTGACCACATTTTTTTTTAAATTCATTTTCTCTTGACTGATGGGCGTGGCACGGTTTCAGTTGTGTTGTTAGTTAAATAGCTTGTCAGCAAGAAAATAAATAGCGACCAGATTTATCCCTACATTGCTCAGTTTCTCTGTTCGTTTGGTTTTCTGTAATACTGGGTTTCGTGTATTTCTTTGAAGTTTTACGACTATTTCACTACCCGGCTGTAAATTTACGTTGGTGTAAATTTCCGTTTTACAGTTTACATTTTATTTCCGTTTTACAGTTTACGTTTTAAATTTACAGTTGTAAATTTACGTTGGTGCAAATTGAAACAGTCATAAATTTACGCTGGTGTAAATTAAAACAGCTGCAAATTTGCGCGGGTGTAAATTGAGCCTATTGTAAATTAACGCGGATGTAATTTAAAACAGACGTAAAATTACGTGGGTGTAAATTGAAATAGCTGTAAATTTATGCGGCTACAAATTTACACAGGTGCAAATTTACGAAGTTGTAATGACATAAGACTACTGAGTGGACATATATCGTCGTCGGTGTACCGGCAAAACTCAACCGAATTACAGTTCAAATTCAACTGTTGTTATGGAAATGGAGAATAGATACCCCTTTTATTGTTCCAATATTAAATATACGCATTGAATGTGCCATCGTAACACAATTTGGAATGCGCCGATTCCGTTGGGAGTTGCTACGGATGCAAATTTGACGCCTGTCGGTTTGCGTTTGCCGCACTTTTATTCGCCCATTATTGAAGGCGTAACGCGTAAAATAACGGCAAGGATGGCGCGTTCGTCTGTCTCTATATGCAGTTAAAGATTCTCTTCTAAGTGTCGGCAAGGTGGAGGCAACAATGAAAATGAACGTGGAGTATTATTGCTCTCGCTTTCTAGCTCTCTCTGTCTTTCGAGACTCGTGTTTATGTATGCCGAGTTCTCGGTTGCTCGGCTCGGTATACACGACATTTCAATCGAGAAAAATACCGTGTCGGAGTAACTGTAAAATAGTCGGCGGAGAAAAGGCTGAGGGAAATAGGGGGGAGGCGGGTGTGTAAAGTCGGGCGGCGACATTCTGCTGCTTACGTCAGGAGATCTCCGGGTCAGTGCGACTCGTTCGTGGTTAGGAAACTAAGCTTTCACAGTATTTACGCTAAAGAATTCATTTAAAACATTTGGGTTGAATTTGGAAATAAATGAATTTTTATAGTGTGTTCAAATTTCTACGTGACTGGCACTTTTGTTGTCATTTTAAGTAAAGACCTTTCATTTTTGCTGTAATTCAAGTAATTCTTCTGGAATATTGCATTTTTCTTTTTGGAAAAAATGTCTCCTAATCCAAATAAAGATAAGGAAATAACAGATAATTAATGAAGAAAAATCAACTTTTGTCTAAAAAATGTTTTCCTAAATATGTTTTAAAAAGTGTCTCCTAAAATAAATAAAGATTAAAAAATATAGTTAATGAAGAAAATTCAAGTTTCCTCTAAAAACGTTTTCCAAAAAGTTATTTGTTTCTTCTAAAAATTAGCAAAGCGTTGGTAATAGTAAACTCTGAAAATGTTTAAATTGAACACAATTGGCTTTCAATTTTGATGGAAAATATTTTTAATAAGTACCGGTAATAATTAGTTGTCCCTTGTTTTTAAAATGTCATTGGGGAATATTTTCTTTCTGAGGTGCAGCACTAGCCCTGTCGAATGGTATAAATGTCGAATCTCGTGACCGTGCAGCTTGAATTGACTGCCTCGCGACTATTTTTTCTTTCTTACCCGCGAATACACTTTCGGCAACGCGAAGGAGCAAATTACTCATGGACGCAGCGCGACCTTCCGTTTCTGCAAAGGTTATTAAACGGCCACACCGACCGTAGAACCCGGTCTCTCTTTTTACCCCAGTATACTACAAATAGCATACGAAGAACGGAGATGGCAAAGGGGAGTACGGTCTCCACGGCAACCGAAAACCACACCGGGAAGGGCCTTGACGGAGCCGTTGCCCCAGCATCCCGCTGCGTGGCGCTGACGGTACCACCGCTGTCTAGTGCCGCGCTCTCGCGGACGCAGCGGAAGCTACGCTTTGTTCGCATTTAGCAATCGATCGCCATGCCAATCGGGCTTGTGTTCCACCGAGTCAGCGAGCCCACGCTGTCTCGTAACGACCGACAAGATAGCATGAATCACCCCGCCTCGAACCGGATCGGATTCGTTTGTGCGAACTTTGAGTATCATCTGTGTCTCATCGCGTTGTTTTGGTTTTGCGACGGAAGGTTTTGACGGTGAATTACGAACTGTTTGAGTAAATTATGCGACGAGCGATCTACTGCGACAAACACGATATGTCGGAAAGCGATTCCGTTAGCAACCGGAGAATGTAATTGTGCGCTGTGTTCCTTCAACGTCTAGCTGATTTTGAAAAAGGAGTGATTATTTAATGTGTTAACCCGGGCTACCAGTGACGCCGTTGCACCGACGCCCCCACCAGTGAGAGAGCTAGGCCTGAGCGACGGCCATGGCTGCTCGTCTCTCATCATTTCCGAATCACCGAAAATCTGTGTGATGTGCGAACTGCGGGGGTGAATTTTTCTACGCCGAACGACAGTCTTCCATCGAACGGGCTTTTCACGAATAAGCGCAGCGACGAGGGCTATTTTTTTTGGATTTCGCCATTGTAGATTTTACTGCCTCGACGTTACAGAGCGTTGCGGATGATCCGTGGGTAAGCCAAAATCTGTTGATCTTAAATTTTTTCTGCCCCCGCCTTCTTCGATGGCGCGCACTCTTGTTTTGCTGGAAGGCCATTGGCTACAGGCCAGTGATTCGTAAATTGTAGCGCGCGGTAACGAGTATCGAGTTGGTTTGTCAAATGTAAATTGAAAAATGGGGTTTTGAAAAGCTTCTGCGGGAGGGGGGTGTTATTTGGGCGACTGGTGTTTTTCACGAATTTTAATCGAAATACCTGGACTGATGGTGTCTTGCAAAAATGTCAATAGTAAACATTGGCAAAAATGTCAATAGAAATAGTATTTGAACGCCAAGGAACGAACTAACAATATTTACTACCCCGAATATTTTTCTTCTGCAATTTTAATCTGATTCGCAAAGAACCCATTTCAATTTAATTTGGCCCACTGTTTACATAGAAAATTTCGTTTTGTCAATAGAATTTCATCGTTTATATGGCTTTCTAACTAATATTTTCGTGTATGAAAACAACATTTTTTTTATTACCAAAGTACGTTCAAAATTGTGAGCAAGAGGCTGCTGCGGTTTAAAAAAAAGGATGCCAGGTTAGGCTCACTTCCCAATTTGGGGTGATCAATGTGAAAAGCTCGCCCCATCCATCGCCAGTCGGTTCTCGCAGTCTGCTCGAGTCAATTGAGCGTTTCTTGACATAGAATGAGAGGGTTCTGTCACGTCGTCCAACTGTCGAACACGAGAGTTTCTATCTCGTTCTTGGCTAACATAGGATGCAGATTTTATTTTATTATTAGGCCTACTCACATTATTTCTTGGTTGTATTGATCACGCTGAATCAATTGTGTTGGTGGTATTTTTAGTGAATTCGAATTTTCTGTTTGAAGGGACAAAACGGTTCGACACCGTAGTTAGTCAGAAATGATTTTCAATTACGAATATTTATTACAGTATTTAATTTTAAATTCAAATGGTCACTAATCTCACGGATCATGATTGGGTTTAGCTAAATTTGGTTACTCGTGATAAAATATCTTTTGGGAATATTATTTTGTTTACGATTGTATCTTACAAGTATTTATTTTTAGTTCAGACCGACACAATGTGTTACTTCGCACTTAAAATATATATTTTGCCAAAAGCATTCGTCGTACTTTTTCTGTGCAGATTTTCAATAAATATTTTAGCTTTATACAATTGTCGCGATTGTTTGATATATTTCGAAAACTCCAAACCTCCTGAAACATATTTTGTTCATTCCACTCGCAGTGCTGAAAATAAGTTAAGTCAGATTTTTAATATAGCAAAGTATTTATAGATAATAAATTGCAACTCGTGAAGATAGTAGGCGTTTCTCGGGCGCGAATGTTTCACGCCATACATTCGTTCTCAAGAAGCGCTGTCCTTGGTGCATTTTTATTGGCAAAGATTGGCAAAGTTTGGCATAGCTGTTTATGTCATAAATATTTTTTTCTGTTTCACAATCTAGCTGTCGCAGTGCTTTTTTTGCAACACGGTCCACAGAGTGTCCGATACTTTTCTCATTTTCGTACAAGCGCTTACCAGACTTTTATTTGACTTTTCATTTCGTTTGCAGCGGGAACCTCGTTTTATTCACTCGTTTGTCACCCGCAACCTCTCCTCAATCTCCTCTTTCGCCCCCTCCTTCATCCTTGAAATCTTGAGAATATTATCTAAGGCAAAATTCCACATTTTCATTCATTCAACATCATTTCACTCAGTCGTTTAACCCTCTCGGTACTATTGACTGAATAGGCAACACACCTAGTTAATTTAGCTCCTGGTGTGTTTATCTAAACAAGGGGCATTTCCGTCCGCATATTTAATTTTGATTTCATTCATTAATTTCGCTCCGGGCGTGTTTGTATTGGCAATCCGATGTTTGGAAAGCCTTTTTTTGCAGGTAAACGTTTTGCAAATTGAAATCTGCGACCTTATCGAGCCAATGAGATTGAAGGTCTAGATCACGGAAGTCTTATTCGTGGACATGAAAAATCGGGAATCAAAAATTTAATGTCGTTTAAAAAATAAATCGAACTACAATCAATAAATAGTCAAAACATAACTAATATTTAATAATTACTGAATAATTCATAGGCACTAAATACATGTAAATCCGATTTCGCGATTCTCGGCTCGGTATTTCGTTATTCGATCCCGAGCGGGGTACTGGTGAAAATGTGCCCTTCCATATTTGCTCAGGCGATTACAGGGGTGCAGAATATCCTGTTGTGATATTGTTTTCATTGATGACAATCATTGATTGTCAGTAATAATAATACATGAACAATAATACGTAGTACGAACCGATGGCTCAGTGGGTATGGGGACATGCTACGAAGCCAATGGTCCCGGGTTCGATTCCCGGCGCAGGCTTTCGTTTAT
>JAUJYS010005696.1:0-10863 GCA_033995665.1 Melogona broelemanni
CGCGCGCGCGCGCGTACGTCCGATAGAACGTATTTTCTGGTTGTTCATGTCACGCTCGTGTAGTTATGCCAAAAAATAATAATAAAAAAAATAAATGTACAATTTCAAAGATGAATACGTTTTAGTGGTATCCCGTATTTCGTCACAGCTGACGCTCGACGCCGGCCGGTGTCGATGGGGGGAAACGAAAGCACTTTCGCGAAACGCCTGAAAGGTCGCATGAATCATGCGATTCATCCGAAAAACTCGCGCTTCGTCATGGAAATGCGTGGCAAAAAAATCAGTAATTCTTTTGCGAAAATATCTCGTTGGCGCTCGCATCTACGGGTAGCTAAATAGGCGACAGTGATTCTTCGACAAGAAATGGCAATCTGCATCGTCACTATCCCAATCGGTTCGCTGCAACCACAAACTATATGTAGCATCGTTTTCCGCGGGGTAAGCGAAGCAATTTATTGCCGATTTAGCAATTGACTCCTATTTGACGTTATGGGCTATTAATTTTGTGAATGCGGACATGATTTGAGAAAGAAGAAAATTACTTAGTTTGTCAAAGTAGTCAGTCGCTACAGATGCATGTAATTGAGAGCGCGCTCTTTCGTTGTGCCACATTAACTATTTTGGGTGATTCACGAAGTACTGAGTTTGGTAATTGGCACCAAATCCGCTAATGTTTGTGGTCGTGATGTTTTCATAGGCTGCGTAAGAGTATTACGTGTCTTGTAGTTTTTTTGCATGCACATTTCTCAGTGCAATTCAGATTACTTATAAAATATTAAAAGATAAAAATATTAAATATTTATTAATTATTGACAAGATTTTTAAATATTAATTACTTTTTTATATTTAATTACTTATTCACAAGATTTTTTTTAATGTTTAATTATTAACGAGAGACTTACGTGGACATTAAAAATATTAATTTCATCAATTTTCCACAGAATATCTTATTTTTCTCCATAGAATGAAGCAAGATGCAAAATGTGTGTAGTAGTTTTCGCTCAATATATTGAATACATTTATCGAATAATGATGTTAATAATAACTTTCAGCCTAATTTATTATCAGCCAATATAACGAAGTTGCTCAATGAATGGTTGAAATGACTGCAATACATGTGTATACTGTACTGTAGGTTTCACTTGGAATAATTGTTGCTCGTATCATTATTCTCCATTTAAATTGGTTTTTTCCCCGGTGCATTATATCAGATTAATTAAGTTCAACATGCACGCAAATTTTTATAAACTACGGGTACATCCTCACAGGTCTGCCGATCCTCACCAACACCGATCAAACTAATTACGGTTCTAACCATACAAATATTCATGCACTTGCGAAAGTTTGATATTTGGCCAAATTGGATTAACACTATTCAATATATTGGCTTGACTCCCGAGATAAATAAAGAAATTTACTGAACGAGTTTAAAAATTCGATTCTTATTTTGCAATGGAGCTGAAAGTCAATTAACACGCTTAACTTAATCGGACGCTTTGACATTATTACACTGACTAAATAAACATTGAGACGTGCGATTTGATATTACAAACTAATATCAGTCAGTCTACCGGGTAATGAGCATGTGAGTACCCCTACTCCTCCAATCATTAATCGCCATCCACCTGAGGATCAATCCGCTCGCAAATCCCTGGGCATCTATCGAATTTCGCGCCCTATACCCGAGTCGACATTGTGAAAACCAAACGCTGCAACGTGCGTTCAACAAATTTCAATCTTATCCGGGCTTACGTCAATTGGTCTTTAGCACCACTGTTCCGTAAATGGTGTTCGCCGGTGTCACAGATTGAAGACGGAAATGTCAAGTGTGTTCGAAATTCCACTTACCCTTTTCCTATAGGCAGGTTGAACGCGTGCACTCTGGTAGGCCAACAGTCCACATCAAGAGATCGTTCTCGGAGAGCGATTCGTTTCAGTTCAGGTTCGAGATTGGCTGGATCGGACTCGATCTACATAAGCTGCGTGTGGATAGGTGTCCTCCCGTTAGTTCCATCCGTGCACGAAACGCAGAAGGGACGATCCAGAAATCCATCTGCGAGCACGGTGGCTAATAAATAATTCACCTGCCCTCGCGCAGTTCCCTCTCTTCTTCTGCAGGAGGAGCAGCACTCTGGTGAAGACTCAGTCTGCCTACCAAATCCGATGTAATTGTATAAATTTGCAAATGGTAACTCTGTTATTGTCGACCTCACAGTTCCGTAGCACGTTTTCGGTGGTAGAAGTCCGCAAAATTGGTGGAAATCCACGCCGTGTTCGGCGACGCGATCGACCGCGTGAGAGCGCCGGAGATAAAAAATCTCCCCAGCGCAGAAGGAGCGACGACGCGCGTGTATGCTACGGCGGCTCAACAAGCCGCTATGGCAACAGCCGCTATGACAACTGCTGGCGTTCGGTGGACATGTCTGCTGCTACGGCTCTTACAGGGCGTTCTCCATTTTTCTTGTCAACTGCGCCACCTATGACGACGAGCAGATGCAACAAAGGCTGATGACGCGAGGTATCTTTTCCCCCCTCCACCGTTGGTGATACGTGTGTGGCCGTTTTACCACTAACCACCTCGAGAGACAAACGTCAATGATCAGTGGTATAAAGGGATGATGAGGTGCTACTTGCGCGCCACTCTGCGGTGGATAGCGTCATCACTGCTAGACGCCTTCGTCAGAAGGGAAAGAGATGTGCGATTCAAGCGGAGCTGTTCGTAGCACTCGTCCAATGACCATATCGCAGTGTGAAAAGGGATTGGGATGGGATGATGTTGGCGACTTTTCCGACGTTTTTGTGCTCGTCTATAATGCATTCGAAACACCTTTCTGCGAAGGTGCGCACCGCTACGGCATCGCAGTTTTTCTCTTTTATTATCGTTCCCGTGTTGGAGGCAGCGGTGCCCTCTATGCGTTGAACTCTCGCTTCTCCGAAAGAAGCGGCAGTCACGGCGCATCCCAAAGAGATGTGGGGGGTTAGATAGTATCAATAAATGATCTCGGTATGCCGTGAAAAATTATTGGCAAAGGTGTAATACTTTTCTTTTTTTTCCCCCCGAACTACCGACTGGTCGATGACAATGCAACACAATCGAATCTCCCACGACCCTTGTCGTGTTCACCAAACGCATATTAGTAATTCTATAAAAAAAACTTTAAATTCAATAATTGTAATTATCACCAAGGTTGACTACATATTTCCACGTAGCATCAACGAAGGGTCCTGTCGTCTGCATTGATTGTCATCTTGACTTGAATTTTTGCTCCATTTTCTCTTCTCGTTAACAAGCAAACGGTATTAATTGTATCGTGTACACATACAGTACAGTACCAGTACACATATGGGCAGCATATTGTAGCGGAACTCTAAAATTACAAGACATGGAGCGAAAATAGCACCAACAAAAATGTCTGTAAATATTTTAATTAAAGGCAAATCGTTTAATTAAACTTTTTTCTAACCAAAATTTGTTGAACAGCAACTGTAGTCAAACTGTTGAGCAGCAACTGTTGAACAGCAACGCTTTCAGCTCCTGACCTTAACTATACAAGTTAGGCAGCCAGGAGCTTACAACGGGTACCACAATAATAAAGAAATTCAGGCTTAATTATATATCTTTACAGTTGAAAATAAATGATGAGCAGAAAAAGAAAACACATTTGATTCGAATCTGCCTTTATGTAGTAAATTGACATTTAGCATTAATAAATATTTATGCTAAATGTCAATTTACTAAATGAACATTCGCTAAATGTGAACTCACTAAATAGCATTCGCTAATTGTCAATTCAATAAATGGACGTATATTTTACCAATTTCATTCTACACCCAGTTGAAAAATGTGGATGTCCGGTAGAAGGTAATGACTTCTTCATTCTAACCTTTTCCATTTCTTTGAAACGTCCATGGGGTTGCCGGCCGCTGGCGGTTCGATGCATGGGAATCGGCGGGCGCGTCCCCTCCTGCCACCAGGCAGATCTGCGCATCATCCCTCTCTCGGTGGCTCTGATTGGACCGCTCCACGAGGGGAGCTCGGGCTGGCCCATTCGACACCCGGGGCCCGAAACCACCTCTATTCGACAATTATTCTCCAATTCATTCACCGTAAATTACAGGTATTCCAAGTAGAAAGACAAGAGATAGCGGTACGAGAAAAAAAAAAACAGTTGCGGTGCGACGGCCTAGGGTTTCAATCCCGGCGCCGGCTCATTCGATCCAGTGTGATGTACAATTGTGATTGCCACATGGAATGGAAGACGTTTGATTATTTTCAGGATACTGTTCATTCCTCGAAGTTCCTTGAATTACACCTGCAATTACGAGATTTTGAAAAGATCAGTAGCTGACAGCAGACAATGATGGGATTATCCTGTTAAAAAATTTAGAATATACCAACAAAGAATTTAGAATGTACCGGTAAAGAATTTAGAATATACCAATAAAGAATTTAGAATATACCAATAAAGAATTTAGAAAATCATAAGAAATTTAAGACAATTCTATTAATTAAGCAATTTATAATTTCCCATTTAAGGAATTTAGAATATCCTCTAGACAGGCTAGAATTTCGTGATTGGGAAAATTCAGGTGTCAACCTTTATTAATACAGACTTTACAATTTATACCCGCAAGCAGCCCCTTGGGATGGTCCTATGGCGAGAACAAGAATTTAAAAAATCTCTGGTAATCCGGGAAACAGTGCTCATCCACTACAGACGGGAGATCCCGGGGGTAATTGCTCATCACCATAGGTGGTGGCTTTTTTTTTTTTTTGCCGCTCCTTTAAATTCGAACGAATCTAATTATCAAAGAATTTATTTGCAATGACGGCTTTCGTATAAGAGGTAACCATTTCTTTTTTTTTTTGGACGTCTGGTGGGGTTACCTATTATAATGATTATAGCCGGAGGCTTATGTACCGTAACGTACGGCCGGAGCAAACTCGCTCCATGTGTGTGTTCCGTGCGGAGGCGCGAACGCAAGAATGCGGGCGTTTTGCGGTCCGAGTGACCGACTCCTTCAGTCGGCCAAGCAAGGTCAGGCGATTATCTAACGGGAAACGGATGGTACACGCGGCTTCGACGAACCAAACGACCGGCTAAATACTGAATCTTGTGTGTTGGTGGATATAGGAGGGGGAGGAGAATATTGAGGTTGAGCCACGTGGATCTAAATTTTATGCAGCAATTGTATAGCAATAAAAAAAATTGGTTTGGTGGTTAGTATTTTTTTCTTTCTTTGGAACAATGGCTAATGGCTATTGGACGAGCGTTGCACCTTTTCAAGGGTCGTTCGATAAGCAAATTGCTGTTGGAAGTTTGACTGACCGTGGCCAACTCATACCGAAATTGCAAATAAATAAAAAAAGATATAAGAAATCTTTGCATTGACGCTGATTCTTAACGCGAAGTCTTTCGAGCCTGATCATGCGAAGCAGAGTGTTTTGGCTTTTTGGCCATCGGAGGCGACAGAACGCATTTTTTCTCCAGGTGCATTCATACAATATATGATACTTTTTTCCCTGAATAAAGCTTTCTTTTTAATGGGCTGATTTCGTTCTCGTCTCCAGGTGACGCCATGGACAAGTCCTCTCCAATTGGGTCGATTCCATGACTCATCTCGCAGTTATTGTAGTGACATGTTATCGTCAGTCTTTGTGCAATTATGCCATCTTGTGCATTGCAGTCCTCCTCTTCTCCTTCCGCTGATTTTTTTTAGAGAGTGAGCGCTTACCCGGGGAAGCATAGTGCTGTCATTACAGACTAGATAAAGTAACGCGTTTTTAGTTTTATTCTATGTGTAGCGGGTCTTATCATTTGACAGAAAATATAGGCAGGGGCTGATTTTTTAATTGTGAAGTTTAATTAATCCTACGCAAGGTTATCAAATATTGAATTTTCATTACATACACATGCTTTGTGCTCAATATTGAAAAAATTACGTAATGTTGTTGGAAGAAATTGCACACAATTTAGAACGACGAAACAATTCTTTTTTAAATTGTTTGCGTTCAGTGGGAAATTACCCTGTAATTCTTTCGAAATTACCGTAATTTTGCTACCACCACAAACGTTCACATAATAGTTGGGCAACTATTTCATTAAAAGTCGTTAAGCCTACGTTTGGTAATGTATTGCACCAACGCTGCTCCAAATTGAAAAAAAAAATTCGAGCATACACAACGTAATTTGTAATTTCCCCTTCAATTTCTATTGAGGTAAATCTCATCGTTAAATTTAGCAACAGCAAACGCGAGTTGATTCAACATATCGTTTCCGGTAATGCTTTGTTACATCAGCGCTTAATTAACCATCGAGTGGTGTCAAAATTTCGTTGAAATAAAATGTACGTTGAACGTGATGAAAGGATATGTAGAATTTTTGCTGCTAGAAATTAAAGTAGATCATACTGTGATAATTAACTGATATCGCTGATCCAGATTCAAATACTTAGCGATTTTTCTGACCTAGTTTAGGGCAGCAATGTTCAAACGAATCGCAGACTAAAATAACCTCATAAAGTTGAAATGATAATTAATAAGAAAAGTCTCAGTATTATTTTTGAATGTATTTGAAAACGAGATTTAAAAAAAAAAATGCATGTTGTATTGTTTTTATTCGTTTCTCCGTTGTAGTCTTAATTTACCAGTATACGACTTCAACTTTTATCTTCTTCAATATTTTCATGACAATTGTTTTTCGTTAGCAAACTTTCTGTTGCGCTTTGTAGTTTTTCAACAAAACGTTTCATTCAGCGGTGTTAGGCTAATTCAACGAGCAACCAAAACAGAATTTACATGTATATTTATACCCAAGGCCACTACAAAGTATGGCTAAAAGGATCTATTACATCGAAACCGCGTTGCTTGAAAATATTTGTTGCCAATGCAGGTAGTCTACTCTCAGTGGCTCGCTCGCACGGTATCCCAATGTCTTTATTATTCAGTTGTAGGTTGTAGCTCACGTGAAACATTACCTTTGTTGCATGATCGCGTCTGGGCGTTTTACACAACCTTGACCATCACTCGGGCATGGCCAGCCTTTGCAGTCCGAAAATTACAATTACTTCTCTTTTGTGTTGCTGCTGCTGTCATTTTTCCACGAATTATGACCGTGGTGCGTGTTTGTTGCGTGTGCACAGAAATCGCCAAAGCGCTTATATTGTTTTTAATGTTTTTTTTGTTTTTTTTTTTGCTTTTAAGAGACTTGCGTGCATTTGAGCCACTTTTCCACACATATAATTACGGCTACATACCTGCATGTCGTGCTGTGCGTACAGAAAGCACGCGCAAATGCATACATAAAATGATTACTCCGGTAAACATTTCATATTCAAAAAATGATGAGCGCTTACCGGAGGTGGTGCTTTATACGAGTAGATTTAAATGAGCTGCTAATTTCAGGGCTCAGACCTATTACTCACACACTCTAATCGTTTCAACTAATCGTGCTACCGTGAATCGTGTCCCCTTGAATTAACAACAATTCATATTCCATCCGTAATTTTACTGTCCTCTGGTCGGTAAATTGAGCTCGCTACGCATTTTACAAATCATTGATGAAACAAATTTAATTATATATTTTTAAATAAAGTGTGTAAGTACCGGTATATAAATTAAGGATTAATTTTTGCAAGTATTAATCGTAAATATGACTGAATTGTAATCGGAATCATATAGAATATTTGCCTAAATTTGCATCAACTATTACACCTAATAAATTAATTTATATAGCTATTAAACCTAATTATTTCATACTTTTATTTATGTAACTGACGAATTAAATTGTCTTCACTATTACACGTTTCCATTTATTTCCAACTAATGTTTTAAAGTTTTATTACAATAATTTAAAAGTACTTTCAACTGCCATCTGTCTTCGCGTGTTCTACACATACATGTACAACGATTTGCTATAAAATAAATTGTGCCTTAAAATCAATAGTAAGGAAGTAAAAATAAAAGGAATGAATTAATTAAGAAAAAAAGTTAATACAATTTAAATATTATTAAATAAATTTGCGTTCCTTCTGTTTATTTTTACGATACGCACCTGTATATTTGGTTTAAAATAATCTAATCCAGAGGAAACTTGTATTCTGATTGCTCATTCGCTTAAACGTAGACCTATTACCGTGTCCACATGTCGGCAAATAGTGAAAAGGTGGGTTGACAGGATGATTACATGTGATTTTCTGCCGGCATGCAACGAATTGTCCAATGTGACATAATATATTTTTCAATGCTCGCAGTAAAACCCTAGCCAGATTTATGTAGTCACTGCTTGTTCTACAAGTGGGCAACACCAGTTTGTTGCATTGTTCCAACGTTTACAGAGAGTATTTGTTATTTGCATTGAAATGTCAACCCAACAAATCAACGTCGTCGGTCTCTGACGTCACGCATGTCGTTTGCGTAACACTCGACGCGTTGGGGTCCGGGTCACTTTTGTTGACCAGCAAACCCGCTTTTCACCTGTGCCGCCGTCCGCTTCCAGGAAGTGGTGGGTGATACTGACCAACACATGTTGGCTTCATGGCTATCAAAGGTCTGTGTGTGTACGCCATTACGAAAACGACTTGTTCCTTATGAGTCACACCGCCAATTTATACATTATTGTGAGCACGTATATTAAGGCATGAAACTATCCTTGACTAAAAAAATATCCGCGGCAGAAATCCTTGCGACATTAGTTTTATGATGAAGAAATAAAAATGAAATTACGTGCATTTCGAAAGACTGCAAATTCGTTATTATAAAAAATGAGATTTTTTGGTTAATTACTGTAATTCGCGGGCGCGTGTTTTTTTTTTCGGTCGATGTTTTCACTGCCTAGCGGCAATGTATGCGTTGGTAGATTAGAAAATGTCAGAAGGGTGTGGCGGTTTGCTCAGAGCTTTGGGGGAACCGAAAGGATCGGAAGGTCAAAGTAAGACAACAATGGTGCTGTACCATTGCTGACGAAATTAATACACTGATGGAATGAATACAATAAGTAAGAGCAGGTGTAAGATTGATTGATTCGCGTTGATTTTTGGACCACCAACTGTAGCACAGATATTTATATAACATCGTTCAAAACTTCACATTTAGGATCGAGACACCAGGATATTTTTTATCAGAATCGTAAATGACGTTTTATTTTTTTGACAATCTATGAACCTCAATTACTGCAGTGGTTATTACAACAGTAGATTCTGTAAGGAGGTTTTGTTCTAAAAGCTGTTTTTGTTAAATTGTTGTAGCTTAAACTTGCTTCGAAAATTTAATTGAAGTCCAACAATCGCCAAAATTCAATATCGTTTGAATAATTGTTGCGGGGCTGTGTTAAATGAACACCTCACTGCGTGGGGCAAACTCCAGATGCTAATAAAACAATGATGAGTTGCTATATTTTCGCACACAAATTTTAAATTTTTATTAATTTTTTAAATTAACTTTGACACTATCGTTGTCCGAAGCGCCCACAGCGGTAACTTAGGCACCAAATGTATCTTTGATCGCAGCGCCATCTAGTGTATTTCGAAGTGCGAATATATTGTACAAGTCGTGATGCGATTCAATTTTTAGGTTTAGTTCAGTTATATTGTTCAGTATTCACCTTCATTCTGCATGTCGATCAAAAAGAGAATGGATTCTAGATAAATTCAAACCAGCAAAATGTTTTACGCCCAAGCCCACTAATTGTAGAGCGCTCCAAAAAAAGTTACTAAACCGAGATCTGGAGATAACATGGAGAAGTTAATATCCTATGGTCTCTCGAAAATGGCTGACCTAGTTCGAGGCGAGATGGTCGTTGATTGAATCCTCCATTCGGCAACTGTTTATGTAGGCTGGTGAGGTAGTAAAGTGGTCACCGTTGTATTATTATTGTTGTCGTATTTATGGACGAAAATTGAACCGTCATATACTATTCATAACCTCCTGAGACTCGTGGTCAGTATTTTGAAGTGCTGAAATCGGATTTGAAATGATGTTAAAATCAAACTCTGATTTGAAGGCACACTTTTTCCGTTGACCAATGTAATAGAGGTGCGGGTTGCGATTTACTAGAATCAATTCCGATTGGAGGATTTTGTAGAATCAATTCCAATTAGTCAGCTAATGGATCACGTGACATCGGTCTTGTTTCTATCGCCATTTTTACGTGGTACTTTGAGAAATATTTTGAAATGATTTATTTATTTACGTTTTACAGTTGCCTGATTTTTCTATTTAAATATTTTGAATTAAGAAATGTTGTAGTGGTCAGTACCGTGTGTGTGGTATTATGTGGCGACGCTGCTAAATGCACTGAGTCATATTTTCTTACGAAAGAGTAATCGTCCGCGAGATCAATTTTGAAAATCCAGTTCAAGGTATGGTGGTACCACCCACTTTCCATACACGTAAGGAATGATCGGAATCGCGTTTTCCACAAGGCATAGGCGTTTTTTGGCGAACACCTGGCATAGTGAGAGAGTCGTGAGTGGCGCTACAAGCTGGTCAATGGGTCATTGGTTGTTTGTCTGCGGGGGATCTCGGGTTCCGGGTCGCTAAAATATCTTCTATTCTTTTCGATTTCGTTTCCAGGCATATTCCTATTGCGCGAAAAAAATTCTAGCATATCCCTATTGCGCGAAAAAAATCTAGAAACCTCATCCCTCGTGCAATATCCCTCAGATCAATCATCAAATCAACAATCCATCAGATAACGAACAATTATATATTATACTAGCTTTTTTCTCCCGGCTTCGCCCGGTTGTGCAAAAAAAAAATTGTAAAAAAAATTAAAAACAAAAAAATAAAAATAAATGATGACGTCATTACAGATGATGACGTCATGACGTCATGAATGTAACACAAATTACATGTCAACATAT
>JAUJYS010005697.1:0-10862 GCA_033995665.1 Melogona broelemanni
GTATATTTCGAAATAAAACTAAACTCATGCATGGCAATATTTATCAATGCACCATTAGATACCAACTTCTTAATAACGCTATCACAGCGAATGAATTGCAAAATAAACAATAGTTCGAGGTGAACAAAACAAAACATTACCCCGTTACCTTAGAGCAAAACAGGAAGGACGCTTGAAAAGATAAGATAAATATTTTCTGTCCGCTGTGTCTTGTGCATTATTCGAAAACAAATTTTCAATTTACACCACGTCAAAATTGCATTTGGTGCACGCACGTTTAATCAGTTTTTACAAGGGACGTGAGAGCACTAAGGAAGGAACAGATTAATCGTCAATAAATTGGTTTGTTTATTGCTGTTTGACTTAATCGAACTTACATGGTAATGAGCGCCAATTGAGATTGTCTCACGATTATTGCAAACCAATAAGATAAGTACCCGTTCCGAACCGAAGTTTGTGCGCGTCTAGATATTGGGCTGGTAGTACCTATTTCAATGAGCACGAGCCCAATCCAATGACATAACGCGACCGCACTTCAAATCAGACTGGAAGTAACCCCTCTCGTTACACAAAAGTGGAATGACTCGTAGGGCTGTTGACAATGTCAACACGATCGCGCTTAAAGGCCGCATTTGCTCAATTGCTGCAATTGACTTGGCCGGAGACAGATAAGGTGCGGTTTTTTTTTCTACGACTCGCGAGTTAAATCCGTGACAGGTTACACAATCGGCAAGGACGGAGATATGTAATCGAAGCTGCCTATAATTATTTTACAATCTTAATCGGACCCGGCCAGTCAAATTCCGCTTCATTTATTCGCATTAAATAGCTGGATTTCCTTGTGATTAGGAACGGCGCCCAATCACTTAATGCGTGATGATTGAAGTGCTGTAGACACACGGACACACGCGCCCATTATTACATAATATTGATTTCTGACAGAGGCAATTGAAAACGAATCCGAAATGACTTAGAAAACGGACACCCAATCAAAGATTATTAAACGGAAAATGGTAATGACAGTGGTCAAATAATCCAGAGTTTTCCGTGCTTTTCTGGTTTGGAAAACTCGAAAGAAAAGTAATTGGGGGAGGGTGGGGGATGGAATGCTTTACGAAACATATGCATCTGACACGCATTTTCACATAATTTCAATCATCAGACGAGGTGTTTCTTAATGGCACCAATGACGCACCTCCAAAGTTAGATTTTTAAGTTTTTCAGAGGCCTGTATGTTCCATGACCACGTCGCCCAGATAACGTCGCCTCGTGATGCTCTGATATTTCCCATCACCTACAAAGAAATATTTTTGCTTTTCGCTCGAACTTCGAGATAGGGGGTGCGTTAACCATTGTAGTTTCTCTCTACAGATTATACAGCGCTGAGTGAAAGACCACTGCTTTTCAGAAAGGGACGCACAGAAGCTAGAAAAACCTTGATTTTTTCAAAGATGATCTGATGCGCCACAATTACTCTAGTAAGCAGGGCGTTCGGCACACAAAACAACAAAAATGCAGGACAGTATATGTAGACCTAATTAATTGGAATAATAATAAATTGGAGGCGGCACTACACATACGGGGAATGCGACACACGGGCACATTCTGCCAGAATATGGGTCGATTAGATTCTCAAACAACCGTGAAATTAATTAACGAATTATAAGTTTTTCTAACCCCTTTTCAGTGTTTACCAGCCAATCATCCGCGACTCACAAATTAGTGCTACTCAAAAAACATCCTCCCTCCACAAATACTCAGCCTTGAGTGTACTTTGACATACGATTTTAAAGTTATGGGTTCTAATTCCTGTCAGGATCAAAAGTAAATAATTTAATTAAATGTTATCAAACTTGTTTAAAAATAATGTTATAATTGCTCAGAGGCATATATGAGTTGTCTCAATTTTACAATGGTGATTTCAAATGACGTTGTCAGGTCGCAATGCGTCTACCGATTAACATCGATGGAAATCGTTCCAAGAAATGATTCATTGAACAGCAGGACTCGCAATACTGTCCACGCACGTGCTGGGTCACGGTTAACAATACAGATCGCTTGAATATCGACATGAATCAGAATAGCATGTGTCATGGTCAGGTGACATCGTTAAAAGTATGCAGGAAACATAAGCCACGAATTGAGGATCTTCGCGGGAACGCTTCAGGACTCAAGATCAGGACAAAGATAAAAAAATGCATTGTCGTTGGCTTGCTGATCGTAAGTTTTAACTGGGCTGAGTTCCCAGTCCGGGTTCGTATGCACGTGCTATTTGCGCGTAGGTGAGCCCATCACTATTCAAAACAAATAGGGAACTTTAACAGGCGAAGCTACAAAATAGAATTCCGATGAACTGGCGACTGGCCTGGTATTGCAACAAAAAAATATCACCAGTATGCGTTAACTTAGGTAACAGATTCTTAATAACAGGAAACAGACTCTTAATAACAGATTCTGATTGAAATTGTTTGGATTGTAGTTTTTGGAGTTAAGTGCTCAATACGTGTCACCGAATATCTGACAAATAAAAAAAATATACCTTTACTGAAATTGTCTGGTTACAAAATGTTGTATAATTATTGGGTTCAAACAAAATGCTGGTCTTTTAGTGAACTATAGAATTCTTGATATTATCATTTTTCTTGTTAAGTGTTTAATTATACTGATATGGTATTACTCTTATCCATCCGAACGATTATTTTATATGTGTGATTATAATCAGGTGTACATGTGTAAACCCAATTTCACATTGTTTACATTTGTCTAAATCGCGTGATTTTATCAAATTTTGCCCAGGACGAAGAGCCATTAACCTTCATCGTTCAAGGCTTTCAGATAACCAGGCTATTCCATACTGTGGTCAATAATCGTTATTTGCTTAATCATTAAGGCTGATTTTTTCTGATGATTTTTTCTGATGATTTAATCTGATGATATTTAAACGTACACCGCAGTTAACAGCCAACGACTCTACAACCGTAGATTCAAAGACATTGCGGGTCCAGAGATGCGCGACCTTCAGAAGGCTATTGACGTCATCCATCACGTCAGAGTCTCCCCGTACCAAAAGGTATATTAAAAAGTGGATGAGGGCTTCGGTTACAATTGACCTAAAAAAAACCGCCCACTTGCAGGAGTCATGGGGGCCTAACAAATTCTAGCCATTGCAGAATTAGAGCGGGAAAAACTTCTTCAATAATTTAAATTTACGTAACAAATTATTATTTCGAAAAATGTGACTAAAAGTGTGACTTAAGTGCAAAACAACCATTTTTCGAAAGTGACAAATTAAAAAAAAAAGTTACCTTCAGTTCTTTTCAAGAATTGACACCCTCATCGAACAATTGAAGCTATTGCAAAATGTCATCGACTCCTACCTACATTAACAACTAAACTAAAGGTAACGTTTCCCGGTGAAATTTAAATTTCACGCGAACATACTAAGAAGCTATGAGTTCGGACTACACCTAATTTACATTCCTACATTCGCTAAGTGATGCCATAGAATGATAGAACAAACACGGTATGGCTGAAAGGGGAGCAGGTCTTTTTTTCTCAATTCTGACGAAACTTCAATTCGCGAGAAAATAATGAAAGACTCTACACGCGATATAGGGGTGTGGAATGACCTTGCGTGCCATGTGTTTTTTTTCTTCTTTTAAAAATATATATATATTAAAAGTAAACAGTTCGAATTGAAGAGGAATGAAATGGAAGTTGAGCCACGTACTGTTTATAGCCTGAGGGATTTAACCACCGTCCCGTGTAATTTCATATGGAGTATTGTGAAATTGCGCAAGGCGGGGATCGTAAATAGGTTACAGAAGACGTGTATAAGCTAATTATCGACTTCACGGAAGGTCAACTGAAGAGGAGGGGCGGGGAGGGGGGAAACGCGACGGAAAAATCTGACCGCCAAAAAAACTAATCTCAACCGCCTTTCTGTATAGACACGGCCGAAGAATTTCAGTCGGTAACTAGACTCACGAATTGGCTCAATCTACTCTTACGTTTGGCGCCAACGATGATGACCACCTCGTGATTCGCGTTTTGGCACTGTCGTTCTTATTGCCAACCTAAATGCTTCCCCATAAGACGGTGAATCATTGTCTCACGTGTCGATAATTGACATCATGGTGAGATGATACAATCGATATATTTAGATTGCATTAATTAATGCAATCTAATTTGAATGGCATCTTTCTTTTGAATTTATTTTGAATAATGTATTTTGGGCATCAGCACTCATGTATAAGATTTAGATACAAAATAAAATTAGGTAATCGTCGAGTCGATCACGGCATAATGAAAATACAGTATGTATGAGAGAATATGTGTGGTTGAATATGTGTTGTACGTATAATAAGACGTCCCTATGATCTTCGAAAGAATCACGCGGTTTAGGTGACAATACGCCTTTAAATAAAGAATCTACATCATACTGTGAATTAACTAATTGCGCGTAATAATACTTTCCGAACATCAGCTTACGCAATTTTAAATGCATTAACCTGCGCTGGTGCTGCATAAACAAACGCAAATAAGGAAAGACGGATAAGGTGCGATAAAGATTTCTGACGAAGTCATAAATCGACAAAATGAATGATTCGATACCCACGTAATACTTGATGTAATTGCAAGACGGTTTCGACACGATGACATAATCTCAAATTCATCCGCCTTTTATTTGCACGCCTTCTTTCGTTAGACACTAAACCTGACCAGAATGTCCGCTTAACCTGGACGACGAGATTTTGAGGTGTCCACCTAAAATAAGGTCAAAAGCGCGACTACGAAAGAAAACTACGCGTGCGTATCGTTTTACGATCGATAGTCCATAACATGACTTAACCTTATCCGGGCTGTATTCAAATTGGTCAAGATACTTTAACAGACGCCAAACGAAACAGGAACCTCCCACCACCACCACCACCTCAAACGTGCATTAAATGTCATCAGCCTCGTATAACAAAGACGAAAAAAAAAGGATTCGGTCACACGCTAGACTGTCACACAAAAATGGAAAACAAGTTTGATTTTGGACGACAAAGTAGGTTCGGGTAATAACGTGACGACGTCGCGTCCCTTACCTATACGTCGATGCATTATTCGGTCGGGACACTTTCGAACAAATACGCTTCAAAATGTGGTGCCAAGTTTAGTCGCCCACTGGGACAACACCGACTCTATGACCCACATTGTTGACCCGAGTGTGTTGAAAGCGACAGTTTTTTACCCCTCCCCCACCCCCTTATTCCACTCTGACACATTTATTTCGTGTTTTCAGCTTCGTTATTGTTGGCGATTTATGATTACACGTTCATTTGGATTAGTATAAAACAGTCGGCCCGAACGTAGGCAAGTCACGTGTAACCTAACTAAATTTTACCGGCACTACGTTTTAAGCATTTCGCAATGTCCATTTAAAGTGAGTATGTCACCCGCGCCCCCAAAACAATTAAGATCACAGTTTCGAAAATACAAGTTCTCTTCGAAACATCAATCGACGCTAAAACAATGCGGCACGGATCATAGACTTTTTTTTACTTGGTCATTTTGACTGAGCCTTTCTTTTTAACTGACAATCAATGATAAGTCATCACTGCAGTGAATATCAAAACAGGAGATTATTTACCACTCTAATCACTTGAGCAATTACGGAGGGGGTCACCAGTATATCGGAATTGAATACCGAAAGTCAGAGGTGGGGATCGAACCCGGGATCATTACACCACTATGTATCTCTAGAATCATACAATTATGCAAAGACTCGCCTTTCATGGTTGCTGGTTGCTAATTATTTCTGGTTCAACTCAACTCGGGTCTCAGGAGGATGCTACTAAAAAGTTTTGTAAGCAATTGCCCATATATCCTAAATGACATACATTTTTTTTTTTGGATTTTGATGATCAAAACCCGGTCGAAGCCATATATGTTACAGCAAACGTCATTGTTATTTAACCAATCCGTTCGCTAGACGCTAATCTTTATTTTGACATTCCCTGACTTCACTTTATATACGCTGCATTCATTGCCGTGTATTAATCTACCGGTATGTGAGTTTCTCAATTTTATTGAGTGTCAGTTGCAATTTCTAACCTTTGCTATGTCAGCTTCTGACCTTAATTTCGCTATATTGTCCCGAACTTCGTGCATCATGGCTAGGCGGCATTAACCAATTAACGGTTAACGACAACTCAAAACATAGTTATCAATTGAAGAGAAACAAGTTATTAAAACTTGTTCCAAACCAAACGTTATCTTTTGTTGAACGTGCGTAAGACGCGCGCGATGACAAGCTTAGGAAACCGGAAACAAGGAAGACAAGATGGCTGCCAAAAATTGCAGCACATTTGATGGAGTAACGTATTTGAATTAAGGAGAAAAGGGACAAAGCTATAATACCCAATACAAAAACGCAAAGACAATTTTTAATGAATTGCACTTTCTACACCTGTGTATATTCTATGATTAGTTGAGACAATTTTTAAGGAAATTTTTCAAACGCTACAAATATTTTTTTTTAGATTTTTCCACCTTATAATAAACCGCCATTATTATCAAATGAGAAAAGCAAACGTGTTGCAAGTCAAGCGTATACCTACACCAGTATAGTGGTTAAACACTTCCTTGATGAAATAAACCGACGCAGAAATTTTGGAATAAATTATCAACTGGTGCACGCTAAAAGGGTTTCTCGAAATCAAATTTTCCTTCGCATGCTTTACAATCTCAACATCCGACTATTTTCCATCGCGAATTAAAATGTTTCAAGTAATATTTTCAGTTCGAACAACAAATGAAATGTCACATATTAAAATAATTGTCATCGCAATTTTCATTACATTAATCCTTCAGCAATTTAAATTTAATATTTACTTGGGACTTGCGTCCCACGCAGCAATTTTTACGCAAACTTTAAAATTTAATTTTTATATATCACCATAATAATCCCCATAACTAGTTTTCCATTCAGCTATGCACAATGTATGTATACGCAATTTTAACTTGAAATTAAAAAATTACATCACGGCACACACATTTTTTGAAGCTTCATATAGAACCCCCAATTTAAAGACATTTCTTACATTGAAAACAATTTCAACATCACATTACAAGAGCCAATGTCATTATCCCATGCAGTTTTGAATTTCGACAACATCAACAAAAAAGTTAGTACGGGTAAAAATAAGAAAAGTACGAAAAACGGTTGATCTCTCTTACCTTAGACACGATGAAGTCGACGATACTTCGGAAGGAGAAGAAGATGGCCACGCTTCCGGTCAGGCACAGTATTCCGAGAAACCCCAGCAGACCTGTAACGAGTACGGAGGTCCGTGGACTGTACTTGCTGTGCACGTTGATAATGGCCATTGGATTGTATCGCTTGGAACCACCCGGAGCATCGCCGGCACCGACACCGATCACCGAATAAATGACTTGGACGGTACGGTCCTTCATGGTGGTGCTGTGCTGGAGGTGCGGGGGGAGGAGTTAGGTGGCGCTGGTGGCTAGAGTAGGACGGAGACGGGACGCGCTCTACTGCCTAACTGGAGCACGTGTCTATGGCCGAAACCAGCGTATTTAGGCGGGACGATCGACCGCTACGGGAACTAACGTAAGTCACGGTCCGGCGGCACACACCACGGGGGGCGCCACACGCGTTCAACTGTTTCTTGTGGGACGGGGCGTGGAGGATGGGAGGGGGAGAATCAGCTGTGGCGACAAGCGAGACTGCCGCCACCCCGCGAGTTTTTAGAAAGTTTGCGCGATGAGCAAACGTCAAAAATCACCACGAAGGAAGACGCGGAAAAAAAAAAGTTATTTGTTCTGACAAAATCGAGCGAAGTGGTGTGACGTCACGAGCAAATATACGGAGGCGAGGATTTTTGTCGCGAAAAATCTGTATCTGTCGCGGGAGAAAGACGATTGCAAAGTCGAGGCGTCGTTCGTTGACCTCAAACGGGTGGAAATAGATAATTGAAGAGGGTCGTCGGGTTGGGCATGGGCGATATAGTTCGATATGAATTAGGAGGATCGGATTCTTGTCGGGTAATACGATAGTCTCAAGTCGGAGAGATAGAGGAAATGAAACGGCCTCGTTCACCCCCGCGGATCGAATGTCACTTTATCGAAATGAGCGATTCCTCAAAAATATATTTCAGAGAGGCCCAGAAATTTTTACTACAACAAAAGATAACCAATCAAGCTTGTTACGAATACGAATTATCTTGTTTACTAAACGATGATACCTAACCGTGCTGAAATCTTGGTACAACTCGTTCTGTAATGTCAGGGACGATGCTTGGGGAAATAGCAAATCGCGTCGACCACGAAATAAAATTGAGGATCGGTGATCTACAATGTCTCGGATCCCACCCCGGCGAAAAACGCGAAATTAAATGTCAATTTCTCGGGTAACCAGAAGAGAAAGGAGAGAGAACAACCCTCCAGAGAGCGGATCTCAATGTTCGTACGGAGGCGTAAGCGCAAAACCTGATCGACCTAAATTACTACCGGCCAGCGAAGCAAATTGGTCAAAAATAGTAAGAGAGCACTGATGGAACTAGCTGGTCATCACGCGAGAGCGAACACGCTACAAATGAGCAGGACCGTGCTGCGAGAGAGGTACTTGGAGGAGAATCAACAAGTTAGCTTTTCAGCTGGTCGACGAAAAAAAAAAAAAACCCAACAAAGTACGTCAGCCAAATATTGGAAGCGACAAGTGTGGTCAGCCGGCACGTAGACGTTGAATGATATCACCTTCGCTTTCGTATACCGAGGCAATTCCTCGGTTGAGTAGTCGATGGTCGAACAACGACGAATCGAGTTTTTTTTTTCACCGCGCGGTTCAGTCAAGTTTATATCGATACGAATCGATGTGTCACGGCCGGTGCTATATACAACCGGATCGATGCGGACTACTGGTTGCTCTGTACCCCCAATGTCTGTCTACGGAATCTCACTGAACGAGTGGCGATAAAAAAATTGGAATTTAACTATAAATTTTTGGTTTTCGTAAACAAAATTTCCCACCGCGAGACAACCTTGCCTTTTTAGGAACAAATTGTTTCTTCCCTACCGCAAAATGTTCCAGTATGTCCTTTGGTTCAAAAACGAACGTTTCTCTAACAAAATTTTATAATGGTCGAATCTATTTGCCTACTGATGCAATTAACGACAAAGTTTTTAAAAAAATCTTTTTTTGGTGTTTTTGGATGATCAAAAAACGTACCTTTCGTTCGGAAATAATTTTTTCTCGCAAAGATAAAAACTTTGTTCGCAATTGGCAGTAGACAAAATAAATATGTCTGCGTTTGCACATCACACGCGACACCCACGAAACCGTACTCGAAATTTGTATTTTCACGACCACCACCGAGTGGTTTAACGTACTTCAGTCTAGCAGTCCACGGCGAATCCAGCAATCATGTCCTCACGTGTTATACGAGAACGCAGATCACTATACCCGTATGGCAATAAATGAAGCTCCCCGTTCGGAGAAGCTAGAGGGATGCGCGAAAAGCGAAAGTGGGAAAAAAAATACCTCCTCCTGGAGCAAAGGAACCAGCAGACGCGTTTAATCTTCTAAGACACTCTCGCTCAGCATAAAAAACCCGATCTCTGCAGCGACGACGCGCGGGTCAGCGATGGAGCGCGCAAGCAGGATGCGGGAGCGATTTTTAGGCAGGCAAAACTATGCGAGGTTCATCCCTCGGTGAAGATCGCGGTAATCTCAGGTGGTCAACCAGGAGGCGCTGGGGTTTAAGTAGGCACGCACAGGTCGGACCGGACTGTGCCGGTGAGTTTTCGGTAGGGCGTGGATGGTGGATTAGCATAGGTCCGATGCATACGCAGGCTGGCTACTACTGCCTGCCATCATATTTGATGCCTCTGGCTATGGCATAGTGTGATGTTGTTTGTGAGTGAAATGGGGAGGGGGTAGGACGGTCAAGGATTAGCGAGAATTCAAGAATGGGAAAGAAGGGGAAACATAGGCCAAGAAAAGGTAAACAAAATTCGGAATCAATTTCAATTCCTAGCTATAGCGATAACGAGACAAGAAAATCGCTCAAAAATTATATATCAGACTTCTTTCTTTTCAGTCTTGTATTTATTATTTTTTTAATTTTTGAAATGCCGATTTGAGGAATTTAAATAAATATTGTGCAATTTGTATAAATAGTTGGGTGACGACATTATACGCTCGTACATTTACCTTAATATTTTAAAATATTAAATAATATTTAATAAATAATATATATATATATTCATTATATGTATAATACGTTATTTATATGTGAGGCGACCGAACTGCGATATTTTTTACGGAAAACAAAAAAATTACAGTGATAGGCGATGCTTATAAAAGTTACTTAAGAAATAATAACCGTGAATTGGATACGTTGAGAGTTGTGCGGAAATCGGGAGGCCAAGAAGGGCCCGCAAATGAAGAAAATATGACTCAAGTTGACAGTTGGTTTTGAACCAGGATAAGTGCCCTTAAAATTGCAAAAGACAGGGACATATTGGAGGAAAGTCTGGTCTTTCGAAGTCGTTTGTGCAACAGTAAATAAAAATTTGTTTTAAATTTGAATTATTTTAATAAGTTAGCATGCAATCGCTGCAATAGCAGTCAATAGACGCGAAATTTGCTTAGCAGCGTTTGTTTCCGCGTTTGATTTTATTTAGAAAGAATTAAGAATTTCCCCACCAATATTTCCGCTAAATTCAATCGACTTGCATTTTTTTTTGACATAGAACTATGTCTGTTGTTTCAATTCAGAATATATTCAGAATAAATACAGTATATATATTGGGTACTATTTCGGAAAGGGCCTTCTTCCCATTGTTATATGGTC
>JAUJYS010005698.1:0-10860 GCA_033995665.1 Melogona broelemanni
GTTAATTAACCAGGAAAAACAATAAAAACTACACTTTTTATACCCTCGGAAAAACCACGAATTTTGTTAAAAATTCCCTAGATACATGATTTTTTCCAAAAATTTCGATTTTTTTATTACGTGAGTTAAGGGTCAAATTGTAAAGATATTGACATTTAAACCATAAATATGCAATCAGCATTTGTTTTTCAACCATAAATTACACTTACACTACACACTTACTTACACACTTTAAAACGTTTTTTAAAACGTGAGTTCAAGGTTAATTCGTTTAGATATCGACATTTAAACAAGAAATATGCAATCAGCGCCTATTTATTAACCAGGATTATCACAGGATGTCCCGTCCACCAGAAGAGATCCCGCCTGACGCCAGACCTGGAACAAGCTGAGAGTGACAAGTTGCTGGAGGAAAATCTGGCAAAACAGACACTGAGATAAAAAGAGACAAACGCAAGAATTAATGCAATAAATATCTACTATGTATGCTAACTTATCCTAACAAATATATTGAAAAAATGAATCAAAAATCGGCCGCTAGTTCATCTTGACTAAAAATTACTGCAACATTAATTCCCAGATCATGTCCAGCGCCAACAACCACCGAACTTCAAAATTCCTACTGCCAAAGTTAAGGCGCTCAAGAGGGAAAAGTAAGGAAAAAGTAGGAACAAACCTGCCTCTGATTCGCCGTCCGTCCACAATATCTATTTCTCGCCATTTCGTTCCGTTTCTCTATAAAGAATAAAAAAATCAATAACATAAAAAAAGAGACAAAGACTATCCCTGTCAGATGACTGATCACTAATTAAATATATATTGTGGTGGGAATAGCACATAATCATTATCTCGGAAATACCCCAGGATCAATCGTTATCTTAATATTTTATTTCTTGACGCATTTATTACATTTTAAAACTTTGAATAATGTGTTGTTTCTGATTAAGTTGGTCGTGGGGAATCTAAATCTGAAATCTGATACGTGCGATCTAAAATGTTAACAAAGTTACAAGCAAAAGAAAATATTTAAAATACTAGACCCTTATCAGAAATTTGTTTTCAAGGTCTTTATCATATTCAATTAATCGAGAGCGCACATTTATGATCGCAGATTTGAAATCCTAACGTCAAACTCTATTAGAATCGACCATGGCCAAGGATCACTCATCATTTTCAACCAGCATCTACGAAGTATCATAATGAACCACTAATTCACCTTTTGAAGTAATTTAATTTTTTGGAGAAGAAAACTATATGCTTTATTCCTCGTTTGCAACAAGTTGGAACATTCCAAAAATTAGGGTATTTTACTGGTCATTTGACCCTCCCCCCAGCCATCAGCTTTTCCGGGGCTGCCTGCGGATAAAGATTGTAATTGTAATTGTCATCTATTTCAAAGTTTCATTTATCACTGCTGTCCCAACACGTACACGAACGTATTCACATCGACTACTCCGTGTACACGTCACAAGCACCATACTTTTTATTTTGCACCGGTTTTTAATATATAGACCAGTCACCAGAACCGTGTGCGCAGAAGGCACTTTTTATTACAAGTTTCACCATCTAAGAAGAAAAAAATGGTGGCCGATACACGTTGGCAAACTTATGAAAAGACGAGCGAGTGTATCTTTTTCGCATAACCTATTTGCTTTTTTTTTTTGCGATTCGCCTGAACGAGCAGAATTAAAAAATCTGACCGAGCTTTTTTTTCACTTGACTGGTCGTTTCCCCTTTTCAAAGAGCCGCGTGGTTCGTTGGCACGCCAAGCGCGATCGAAGTTCATCCGGCACGTGAAAAGGCGACCACAGAATATCTTACTGAGACCCGCAACTGTCACACCGAGTACTCATATATCTAGAAATAATAAAATAAATAAATAAATTGCAAATTATGAAACAGTAAAAACATATTATACAGCTGTAAAAATATACTTAATATTACACGTTAATAAATTCATCTAGTCGTGAACATTGTTGAAATTACAGTATTACGGTATTGGTATTATTACAGTTTTGGGCCCGCGAACCGCCCCTAGGAGTAGGTATGTTACACTACATGTACAATGAATGAAATTAGAAACTATAAAATTATCTTTATGAATTTCATTCATTGGGGTATTAGCCTTAGCCTTATTTTCTACAATTGCTTTTGCCTTATTTATATTTTATTTTTGCCAATTATTTTTGTCGTGTCATATGTCAGCAGAACAAAACTAAGAATAAAACACATTGTCCATAGAAATGGTGCTGCGAGTACATTATACATTCAGGTACAAATTTCGTTTAAACCAAGGCGCAAATTTCATTTGAACCATATCCAAATTTCCAGTGCGTACGGGTCTTAGGAGTATAGGTTATCAAAGGCGCCCCCGACGGGGGATCTTTCAGCGAGACTCCAGTGACGCGTGTGACGCTTCCTTTAGCGCCAAACAGGATTGAGAAAATCCTCGGCCGCCCTACCAAAGAGAAAAAAAAGAGATGGGGGGGAGGTGAAAAAATAGAATAAAAAAATACCGTGAAAAATAAAGAAAAACTAGCGAATCACGCGCGCTGCGCGCGTTCACGGCGTCTGTGGTTTCGCGCGCCGTAGGAGGTAGTCCACCGACTGTCCCCTGGATTTCAACAGCTATTATAGTCCGGCTTGCTCACCCGTCACGGCATGGAACTAAAGGGGGTTGGCGTTGGAGACGTAGAGAAAAAAAATAGAAAATTTTTGGACCAAAGGAACAGACCGTTCTCTGTCAAGAAACATCGATTTTTATTTTAGAAAAAATTATAAGCGAAAATTTATGAGCACATACTCTGTACACAAAATAAAAGTAGAAGCGTGAATAAAATAAAATTGCTGAAATGGAAATGATTTTAGATAATCGAGATTGGAATCAGAAAATAATTATATTATATATTTTTATTCCGGATCACTGTAGTGAATTGCACTACAGGAGGTTATTGTACCCCTCGCGTCGCTGTGGCGATATATGAGGGGCACATTCAAGGCCGCACACTTTATTGGACCTTTAAAAATCAGAATCTCAATCAGAATTTTATAAATCTTATTCTATACGTCTAATATATTTGTGTCCAAAGATGAGCATTGGATTACAGAAGATAATATTATACCTGTTTATCTGTCTCTGCAACTCATTGTAAAAAATATAAGTATTGCGCTCTTAATTTCTGCTGACTAATGAACGACCCATTTAACGAGTATATCGGTAACTTTACTTTGCGTTTGAAAACTTAAAACAACGCGTAACGCATCATGATATCGGTTTTTGCAAAAATAAGACGCGCCTAATGTTATGTACCAGCCCTATAAAAAATTAAAAATGCGTGTACTTTAATTTTAATCCGATAAAAAGTTCGAAGTTGGGCGCAATACCAAAAAAAAAAAATTGTTTTCGTGCAGCATTTAGATCGCGAACGATCAAACAAATTCAGAACCCATGCCCCATGCGGGTATAGAAAACCTGTGTTCGCCTCCCAGACCAGACGACCATTCAGATTTACCAGACCTTTACTTAGTCCGTGAATAGCTCGCATCAACTCTTTCCCTATTCAAGAAAAAAAATTATAAAAAGCTCACTTTGACGTCACCACCACCACCCTATTTTTTTTGGTGGCTACAAATAAACAGTCCAGATGGCAAAATAATATCCCTTTGATGACAAATTTTCCAGACTAGCGGACGCTTTTTATTCGTGCCTACAGCGTGACTGTATGGTGATCCACCCCCATAAGCGATTTTACATATATGCAAATATACCAACAGCATTTGCACAAAGAGTGTCTGGAATTTGGTTCGCATCTTTTTGTAGCCTTCCCTAGATGTCTGAGTAGGATAACTTAATTATCTGCGAATTTGTACCCCCAAGCGTCATTATTTGGCGTTAATCAATTGGAAAATAAGATTTCCGTTAAAAGTATTCTTTGTCCGCGCTCATAGCGATTGAAAGACTTGAGGGACTTTCATAATATAAACAAAACCACTTTTTTTGTAACTAAGAATGTCAAACTGTCGATATTCCAGTTTACTGAAAAACTACAAGGCCTTACCATAGAATGTATTGTTGAGCGCCACGTTACAGTATACGTGCAGTTGCAATATACGAGAATACCCGCAAGCAGCCTATGTCGGGGGTAAAATAGACCATCTCCGGAAATTGAGAAAAAAACTTTTAAAATGTTCATGATTTGACTTTAATAAATTACGCTACCATCAGAATTTTTTCGATAGTTCGCGCAAGTTTCCACGGAGTGACTCTGCTACTTTGTAACTATCTGTCTAATTACTGGTAGTGTAGCTTGTGAAATAAATAGTTTATGAACATCATTTCTCGCTCGTTACACATAAATTGAATTTTGCCACCGTTTCCAACGTTATTCGCCCTAGTAACCACAAACCCCACAACTTGTTTCTCGAGTTTACATTGACAAACTTAATAAATCTTGCAAACTATGTGGCTGTTCCCTCCCCACTCAAAACCCTACATTGACGAATACACACAATATATTTACATTCGACGTAGTTGCATTCTTTACAAACGCCCTCCGCATATAAAAACCAAGGTGCTTATTTTTCCATTCCACCCCTTGTGTTCACCTTTATGGGGACATAAACTACGCGAAAGCCCACTTTCGGTACAACCCCAGGTTTATCAGGTGTGTATAGAGTTTATGTATTTGTGTGTGTGTGTGTTAAATGTCGGGGGTAATAACTGCGCGGTTCCTATCCCCCTCCCCTCTGGCCCCCTCTCTCACGCAGGTAAAAAGTCAACAATGTGGGGAAGGGGGGGGGAGAAATATACAAAAAAAGCTTTTGTGCGGAAACCTTCTTTTCCGCAGCACTCAGCGCGGAATCGCGTACCCTTAATAAAAAGGAACACATATCCTAAAATCGCAAAACTTGCAGTATTGTGCTGGTCTACCCGTACTAACCTGTAGATTTTGGAGGTGACCGCAGGGACGACCTGGTCGTGTTCAGTTACGCCATCTGGTGTCGAATTCAGGCGGATCTGGTGCTATCCAGTAAAATTCCATGCTCCGTATCTAAAAATAAAAAGGAAAAGATGTATTGTAGAAAAACTGAAAACAATACCGCGCATGACACAAACATGTATAGTTGAACTACGGTACATTGCGAAGATTATTATTTAATCTACCATATATATTTTCTAAATTATTCTATGACTTACTAATGTTTTCAATATCTAAAAGCCCTAAAATGGCGACATGGTCAATTTGCCAATAGAAGGCTTCATACCTACGTAATAAATATTTTAATTATCCCTGACAGCGAACAAACAGGGACATAGATGAATGCATTACCTGAAGTAACATTGCAAAAAAAGGGCGTGTTCGAATTTATCACGCTCGAAAAAAATCCTGAGGTCTCGATCGAGATTTGAACACACGTCACGGGCAAAATATTAGATACAACGCGCGAACCACAACGCCACACGACACTTCTCATTCTGCCTTAAACGCATTGATCAAATAAATAATTCCAATTAAGCACATATTTGACTTTTGGTTCTTTGGCACATTTTGAGCGCTACCTAGCGAGCAATTGTCGACTTTATATATGCAGTTGGAAAGAATCGATCTTAAAATTATCGCAGAGGTATTCTTCGTGACCTCACCACCAGCTGGCGGCAATGTCCCTCCGTTTTAATTTTACCAGGGTGCGGAAGACAGTTCCGATGGGAGGAGCCTACTCCATCTATTCTCTATTCTATAAAAAGTATTGCTAACAAATCCGGATTTCCAGCCCAATTTTTTCCTACGAATCCCCCCCCCTCTGTCTCTTGCCGCAGCATTAATGATCCGTTACGTGCATTACGAAAGATGGACTACCACTGAATAGCTACACTTTTGTGGCAGTTGAGCGTGAAATCGCGACATGTCCCCTTTCACTTGTGAATATGCACAACTTTTTTTTCTCCTCTTTTTCTCTTCTTGGCCAATGTTACTTACTTTTGTGTCAGTTATTTCCCTATATACATACAAGTTGGGTTCATCCCTCTGTGCATCATCCAATACAGACCGCACTAAGTAACTCATTGATAAGCTGCCATACATTGCACAATGAATGTGTATATTTTATATGCGTTTGTACGTGATCTGAGGCGAAAATGAAATTTTATCGTCGCCCGGTGAGCGCGATGGAAAATCATTTCCCACACACATTCTAGACATCGTCCCTGTGCTGGGTCGGTTTAGATTGAAAACATGATTTTTTTCATTAAGAAAAATAGAAGGCTGAAAATTCTATGAGATATACTGGTGTCTAGGGATTAGTTCGTCTGATCCCCAATTGATCCGAAAGACAAATTCATATTTTAGGATATCAGTGGTGGCATTTTATTTTTTTATAAGCGGTGCCTGCAGCTTATACAAATATAATAAATTACTCGTTGACTGTGTACATGAGTATGTTAAAACCTGTTGCTAACGTTTTGGATGCGTTCCATGATTTCTTTAGATGACGATTGCCTGAATCCACGAACGTATGTGATATTGTGATAAATTGATATCATTAATTATCAATAAATTGATAAATCTATATCAAGTAAATTGCAATTCGATTAAAAAATAGTAATTGCATCAAATAAATTGTAATTGAATTTTAAAAATTAGCTTAAATTAGAGAAAAACAAAGACCAAGAACAAGACTTCATGTTTGAATTGCAATTTTAAAAATCTCTGAAACTTATCTCTTTTAACAGACCAGTGAGGAGAAACCCGTTAAGGATTGAAAATTATTTTCTGATGCGTAACTAATTTTGATAATACATGCACAAGCGGTAGCTTTAAGAGAAAATTTAATTCGCTATTCTGCTCGAACCACACTAACGGTACCATATGCTAATTTTTCATCCACTTTCATAGTGACTTCGTGCGGTAGAATTTGGGTGTGCGGGGGAAGGGAAGTTGAGGGTATGCCGGCTCCAAAATTTAACAATACATTTTTTTTTAACGCAGAAATAGATAGACGGACTAATTGTTCTCCTAGTGAGGAAGGGATCGCCGAAAATGTGGTGAAAACTGTCTCGATGTTTGGATAAACCCCCAGCGCAAGCAAAAAGCTTTTTTTTGTCCTGTACTGAGGACGGTGGGAATTCTAGAAAAAAGTGCCTAAAAAAGTCCGGAATATAACAATGCTTTACTTTTAGGTTACGAAAGAGGAGGAAAAAAAAAAGGAACGTTTTATGCATGCTAGCAGGGAAGGCTAAAAAACTGGGGTATAAAGGTGGGAAAAAGGATAAATCGGAGTAAAAGTTACAATCCATTCGCTGTGGAGAAGCATCAATGAGGCAATTCGACCCAAATTTTATGATTAATCTAGGAAATATGTTTTACTGATGTAGAATTGGTGTAGATATTGTAATTGCTATATTTTTCTATTCAATTGTTCTACGGTTTTAAATATTTGTTAAAGATTTTGAAAAACATACTGTATAACGTAAAAGTAATAAAAAATAGCAATTTAAAAATACTGCCTGCTTCTTTGTTTCATTCATTTTCTAGACATAATATATTACTCTGCAACATGTACCGGTATTTCATGTTGTAATAAGATGCATTTAATATCAGCACTACAGTGATTTAAAAATAATAAAAAATAAATAAAAATTAAGGTATTAAATATGTGTTAGTTTTATTTTAAGAAAATAAAACATGAGAAAATTGCTAATTACTGCAAAGTTGAAATGTTATATTCATATTAAAGTTTGATCAGTGAATAATGTAATTATAATTTCGTTCAATTATCCCTCAGCTATCTGACATTTCCAGTTTATGTTAAATATTTTTATGTACTTAATTATTTTAAGAGGTTAAAACTATTTATTAAATGTCAAATTGAATCTCGAATTGCTCATTAATATGCAATACATGTTGTCCATTCATTTACTGACCCACTCATTTATTGTTTTTGAATTCTCCATTCATCTTCACAGTAATTGAATTTTTTTTAAATCTTATAAGAATATCGGTAAGAAAGGTACTGGCACGTTTCCCGGCCACATATAAGGGTGACTCAAGGCGTTGAGAAAATTCTTAAGGTCACGTCCCCATTCGCAGGGTAGAGAGGGGTTGATATATCTAACACACTGAGACGATGGGGGGAAGGGGGAACTAAGGACGCATTATGAGTCGGAAGAAAGAACCCAACAATGACCCGGTTCCTCCTCGAAGAATGGAACCGGCGACGGCGCCCGCCCCGCTTTCATGGATCGGGATCAAAACATGGCGGTGAAATAACAGGTGAAAGAATGGTTAAGGAATAAAAAATAGAAAAAAAACACGTCCGGGTAGACTTACACGTTTGTACCTGCGTATGCAAATGAGGTTAAAAAACGAAGGGTGTACGTGCGGATAGTGATGGGGGAGGTAGTACGAAACTATGACAGGAATAGCGCGTGAGAGTGTGAGGGGGGTGGAATAAGGTGTATTACAGGGGTGGTAAACGTCTGTTCTCACTAACGGGGCTCATTCATGTCTAAAAGAGGGAAAGATAGCGGTAAAGGGGGTACGACGACGTTCTCCAGAGAGGTGATACGCCAACGCGCTATTATGGGGCGGGCCAGACTACAATACGTCGCAAAAAATCTATTTAAAAAATCGGGTAGGGGGGAAAATGTCTCCAAAAAATGTCCCCAGAAAAGAAGACCGAAAAAAAAAGTCGTGAAATTAAAGGTAACACCAAAAAATGTTCGTTTTTAGACTAGACGTCGCGACAACATCGAATGTGAGTTTTTCGTGTGAAAGGACTGTGTTAAATTGAAGGAGCGGCGCTTGATCCAGGAAAGGGGTGCGTTTACCAAAATTGCATATATTTATACGTAGCGGGTGATTGTGCATATATTATCGACCCATTGACATACATTATATCCATAAATACTGGCGGTTACGTGTTAAATATTTTTAGTAGAGGATGGGTGGGGAAAGTCTAGGTCAACACAGGCAAAGACCGATATTGTAAGAAAACAGAACTGGGGATAACCCTGCTTTTTTAGCCTGGAAACAAACGTGTGGGCTGGATAACTTATTTCAACTGCAACCATCTGCAGCACGATTATAACGAATCAACTGATCGATTTGATAGAAATGGAATTTGGCAACCAAATACCGTAAGCATTATTTTTACCAATGTGCAACCCTTAACTGCTTTCCATATCGAATATTGAAATTTGAAACGAGTCCAGTTAATTTTTTTTTCTCCTCAATAACAAACAGCGAAATAAATAATAACAAAGCTCATGCAAATTTATATATTTTTAAATACACGTAGAAATATATCAATATAAAAGTATATTATATTTTAAATAATTGAGTACTAAGATTCTCTGAAATTAAAAATAAAGTGTATGTGAAATTATAAAAATAGATGATTAGAGAATCAGATATTGCAAGTCTGTCGAATTGAAATGCATGATTTAATACGGCTAAAATAATCAATTCATAAAAAACCAAAGCTCACGGAGAGCCACATGCTAATATATGCGGCCCACGCCGAAAAAGGTTGCCCAATCCTCACTGACGACAGAACCCACCCCTTCTCCTCCCCCACACCCACCGCCTACAATTCCAGACCAGACGCACATACACAGAGCGAACATATGCGACAAGAGTCACACAAGATGGGCCGTACAAGTCGGTCACGTCACACGGAGCAAAAGGGATAAAATAAGGGGTCGATGGGGAAGTGGGGTTGGGTAACAGTATGGGGGGAACCCGGTAGCACTTTCAAGATATAAAAAGGTCCCAGACGTGAACGATAACGAACGAAACACACACACACACATAAAAAAAATCCAGGAGAAAGGGGGTACACAGGCATAATGCGGACCTCTTTAGCCCATTGTCAAACCACTATACTCTCCCCCGCCCCCCTCTACAGGGGGCTCCGGTGATATTTTCAGCCATATAAACTTTTGATTTTTTATAAGCAGCGAAAAATAAGTCTAAATCTGGGTGCAGACTTTGGTGGACGCGGTAAACTGAGGGGGTTATTTAGGGGGTTTTCGATAGAGGAAAAAAAGGGTGCAGAGATCTCAGGGTAAACACAATGCAAAAATGAGAAGGGGGTTCGCTGAGGGGTGGTAGTCTTAGCCCACCCCTCCTCCTAAAGGCCTGGGTGAATAGGTGACAACGGCGCCTCAGTGTAAAAAGGTATGGCATGGGGGCGGTGGTAGAAGGGGGAAGAAGGCCGGAGTTAAGGGTGCACTGGAAATGTGAAGGGTTTAGACGGGTTTTTACTCCGTTAGACGTGCCTAAGTGCAAGGGGTTAGCCGTTATGAATTTTTTTAGTAAGCGGAAAAAAGTGGAAAAGATTGTTGTGAATAATGGGTTATCTTATAAATTCATTGCACACCGTTAAATGCATCTAGACACCGTGTAGTTTTGGTTCTGCAGATACGTTAAAAATGCTCATAATTTTATATTGTTTGAATGCTATTGGTTGCCTAGGTTTTCGAAAATAATGTGTACAGGTAGAGTTTTGTTAATTTGGAAACTTATATTTTTTAGTATTGGCAAACATATGTCATCGAGAAATCATTGCAAAAACTGTAGTTTTTTTATGCCTGTAAAATGTTACCAGTGTCTGGAAGTTGTACGCTGGACATGACTTCACATTCCAAAGTTGTATTGCATCCAATTGATTGTTTCCCCGATTGCAAATATTGGATTAAAATTGTCAGAATTATTATCTTACAAAATTATGTTTGTTTTATCGAAAACAGGTCAATCTAATTAATTTTTTTTTTTAATTCACAGTAGCGCCTAGTGCACTACAGGAATACTGCACCCTCGTGTCTCTATGGAGATATGTGAGGGGCAGGGAAGGGAAGGG
>JAUJYS010005699.1:0-10859 GCA_033995665.1 Melogona broelemanni
CCCAAAACTCTGTTCGTCTTTTTTACGGCGTTCTACCGGACCTTGTCCTTCTCGTTTTGTTTCGTAGACGCCTAACTGAACTATGAATAAAGGTGTTGGATGGATGTTAGAAAAAATAGGTTAGCTTCGTAAACTGGTCATTTGACCCCGCCATAGGCACCTCTTTGCTGGCTGCTTGCGGGTAGAGACTGTAATTGTAAAGGTGGAACGTCATCGTGCCTTTTTCTGAGGAACGTCCAAGGATTAAGATTTCAATGAAAATGGTAACACGCTCGATGAACTGCAAAGTATTACTTTTCTCTGACTAAAAAAATGCTTAAACCTTTTTTTTAATTCACAAGGAATTTGTCCTGGAATATTGTGACGGCTCGAAAATTGCGTTTAAAATTAAATGTCTACCGAACATAATTCAATTTGTGTTCATTTTTAAATCAAGTGAACTAGAAACGTCCTCGTCCCTAAGTTACGGCGAGTCGTACGCGCCTATTTTGTATGCATCATAACAATGCGGGGCTCAGAGATCTTTATCGGACGGAGAAGTTGTTTCATCGTGCAAACCTCTTTCTAAGTAAATCCATTTTCTTGGATGGCATGCGCGTTCTTCCCAATTGCGTTTCAAGTTGTCGTTCACTAGTACCGATGAGAGTTCAGATATCCGATCCGGTCAGCTGATTCCATAGATTGTTGACATCGACTTGATATGGCTGCCCTACCGCTACGATCGTTAGGCGCAGTTTGTCTCTGTGTCTTCGCCCATGCGTTTGAAGAGTAGCGGCTAGTCACAGCACGATGGGATTGGATTGCCAGCGAAATATATGCCTGCCTTCACCCCAAGCTACCGGACAGGCAACCCACGATGATTTAGCCGTCCCTTAGCCTCAGCCGAAGCATCGGCAATGAGAGGTGTTGTCTCCAGTACCCCAGGATGGAATAAACGAGAGACGCAAATGATTTGCCACCATAATGATCTGGTCAAAGGGGGACTTCCTGAACATCGCTTTTGTTTTATCGCTTTTGTTATAGCTGTAAAATACATATTTGTTATGTGCAGCCACAACCAAAATACAACAAAAATTAACCAACTAAATTGTAACAATTTACATTTATATATTTTTACCACTTTGGGATTGTGATTCTAAGCTTTCGGAAAAGTTCCAGGGAACCAATTATTTTACGCTGTTGATGAGGTATTAGTTAAAGGGTTTAACTAATACATTATACCTTATTCAGTAAACCAAATCGTAAGTAAATAAGAAAATATCACTTTGTTCATTTTTTATTGTTATGTGCTAAACGTATACACGTTTTGATGTTTTTCTTATTCTTTGTTTGTACCTATTTGTACAAACATAAAATATAATTTGTTAAAAACATGAAAACCTTTGTATACGAAGGTCAAAATGCAACAAAAGATTCTAAAAATGCATAGGTGTCCAGGGTATAATTTTAATAAAACCTGTTATTTCTCGCTGCGATAAAATGATTATCCTTTTCCGCTTCGATTAGTAATATTCGATTGTGTCTAATATATTGTCTTTGCTTTTTCTTTAGCTATTCAGAGTGATTAGATAGGGGTATGTATTGATAATGAACAACTTTTGACTTTGAATACAGCAGACCTGTTTATTGATGCCTCTAATTTATTTTCCAATTTAGTTTATCTCGTATTCTCTCGGAGTCACAGCTTGAATCTTGTTTCAACCGAGCTTCATTGATATTTATTTGCAATCAAAGGCGAAACCCAAAAATCCCAGGTGCCCAATTTTAGCGTCCACCACCTAGACGATCCGACATTTTATAAAGTAGAATGTGGGTCAGGCAAACCAACCCTACACGCCGAAAAAAAAAGCCTCGCAATATATTTCAATCAGTTGACAATAAAATATTCATTGTAATTGAAGTTTTGAGAAATAGTAACTTTTGTTTCCTTGCACTCACGGTCCTACTTTCACTAAGATATTTCTTTTGAAGTTTAAAGTTAGTGGACCTGTAAAATGGCTAAATAATTGACGCTATTGGTTTGGATGCTTTAAAATAGTATGCTTGGTTTAACGAAAGATATACACAAATTCATATATTTCACATAAGAGAAAATTGAAGTAGCTTCAATAGCAAATATATGCCATTTCGTTTCATTGATGAGGTGTATTTTTCTTCACCCCAATTTATTTGGAAGGCCAAACTGCATCTGGTTACTGTGTACGTACAGAATCCTCACATATTTGGGCAGCGACGTTTCACATGTTTGTGAAAAGCCACGAAGTTATTCGTGGCTCAGTTTTGATTTACCGACTTGGTCCAATTAAAATTAATAATCAAACGGAGGGAAACGCAATTCATGGGATTCCTAATTATCTACATATATGTTATACGGAGTATTCGCAAGGTCTACTGAGACCTGCATCCATATTTTTAGAAATCGAAATTTATCCAATCGCGATCGTGGTCAACAGGCAAAACTGTTATTGTGCTTCTATTTTGATCAAATGCATGAAATAATTTTAAATGGCTAGATTTTCTACGAATATATCGCATAAGAGAAAAATAGTAACCTGTATCAATCAATTCTTGAATATAAAATTAGTTACAAAAAAAACTTGGCAAAATCCGTTGACAATATAATGTTAATCTAGGAAATAATTCACAATATGTACTAGCAAGATCAAACAGATAATTTGAAAAAATGAGAAAATCGCCGAACTGAACGAGTTGCGATAAACAAAAAAATAAAATTAATGTAAAATTATTGAATAATTGTAATAGACATGTTGAAGATTTAAATAAAAACATGCTTATTTAACGAACTAGGTTCTGAAAGGTGACCCAAGACACCGTTATTAGTTGGGATTTTAAATGCACAAGTACGTTTCATGTACATTTAAAATCTCATCCCAGCCCATGATCATTGCTAAACTGATCATTGCTAAACTGATTCTTGCTGAATTGATCATTGCTAAATTGATCATTGCTAAACTGATGATCATTGCTAAACTGATGATCATTGCTAAAATTATCATCAAAAATAATGTTATTTTTGTGTTCCTTGCTTCGTACATATTGTGGGTAATTTATTTAACATTCCTGAAAGAATTTTGCAAAATTGAACGAAATATAATTTTTGGCAATTACACTATGCCAATATCAAATACATCATTTATTTCATACGAAGCCAGTCTTTAAAAGGTGGCCGGGTGAAGACACAGCGCGGCGTAAGTATCTAGTCAGCTTCGTAGAAGGTACACTCGTCTAGGACTAATAGCGGAGAGGAAGTTATTTAACTGCATGTAATCGTGATTAAATCGGGGAGAAGCCAAGCAAACAACCAATTAAATTTGTACCAGTCGAGGAAACGAAAGTAAATTTGTAAAAGCAGTTTGCTCCCCGGGCAAGATGTGTGGTTGCTGTAAAGCGTGTGCGTACATGTATACACTGTGTATACATGTACAGAAGTAGAGTGTGCAATATGTACAGTGTACGCTTATTAATAGCCACGTATGCATGTAGACTGTATTTGAAGTATTCGTGAGTTCATCTTAGCATTATAATGACCTGTGGTAATCTAAAGCTTATTTAAAGTAGAGCCTCAACCAAAAATGAGCCTTCAGCGATGGAAATAACTAATATAAACCCAGCACCAGAATACGATGAGTTTTCTTAGAAGTTTGTAGACTAGGGTATAAACTTTTAATTTGTGAAAATAAAATGAAATAATAATATAACCAAAATGTGGCATCGATCAGAAATTTAGATGATATTTTTCATTATAAATATATCTAATATATTCATGATAATACTTGATACGGGATTGAGGAAGACATCTCTAATCTAGAACTTCCAATTTCTGTTTGGTTTCACAAAACGGCAAACCAAACACATATATACCATGAAATAAATTAAGCTACAAAGTTTAAATTTCATCTTTCAGTATACAAGTTTGTCTTTTCACCGTTTTGGCATTTCCACATGAAATAATTACCGATTTGGTTACAATTTATTGATTGCTAAGTAAAGTGTGATTATGCATTTCAACATACGTTACGTTGAACGTTTCATTAGGTGTCAAATGTTATAAGTTTAAACATTAACATAATTAGGCTAAGTTACACGTTCAAGACATGAGCGACCTGAAAATACGGTGTCGAATGGGGTGCGTAGCGAAACTGACTTACCTAACCAAAAACATAACATGAAGTGACTAATCAGGTGAGACTGACTTTCGCTATGCGCCCCACTCGACACCATATTTTCAGGTCGCTCATGTCTTGAACGTGTAACTTAGCCCATAATTATTATCAAGTGTTAAATTGCAAGTATCAACTTTTAATGCAGTTTCTGAGCTACACATTTTATAAATCATGCATTTTTTTTTAAGTGCGTTTAAATCGAATTTATTGCGTTGTCTAGGGTCTCAGGAGAATGTTACGAAAACCTCGTTTTCCGCTTTGAAATATGTCTCCATAAAATATATTGCAATGTTGGCGTGCGCAGACTACTGCACCACGACTGCCGACTGACTTTTCACTTCAAGCGCAATAGAACTAGCCGTCATTCAGTCACGCAGAATTTGCGATTGTAGCGAGTCACGCAGCTATTCGAGTTAGCATGTCGACAAATGCTCGGGATATCGTAGAGCAGTGTATCTAGAGAGAATTTGTCTCCTTGACTTTCGGTGGTGCGTGCAGGGCGAGGGTTGCGTGGGAGACATCGATGTAAAGACGTTCATGGCTTTGGTAAAGCGAAAAAAAATGGCGTGCGTACAACGTTGATGGCGAACAAAAGCCAAAAGCCAGCATACACACACATGCACACATATACACATCGGTAGACATGTTACTTGTTTTTATGCGAGACTTCATTAAGCAATTGCACTTGGGTGCGTGTGTGGCCACTTCAGGCGGCTTGTGCGCCCAACTGCAGCAACATCGCAAAAAGCAGTATCATACGTGGGATTAAAAAAAGTCTATTTTGTACCATTTGTTAAGGATGCTTACCAGCCCCTTCAGGAGGCGATCTAGTCATTTAGAATTTGGCGTAGTCTTGGCTTTTGATTTGTAAAGCTAATTTGTAAGGCAAAAATAATTTAATTTATACAACGTTTTATTTAATTAAACATGAACCTTGATTGTCATTCTTGACGTCTGTTTCAACTTAATTGAGGTCGTTTTTAACCTACATTCACACGTCCAAGAGAGCTTTAAATGTTGTGCGCGGGTCATGGAACATTTTAATCACATTTTGACGGATCCTCGAATGACTTTTCCCTGATTATTTATAGGAAGATTAAATTCGAAATTTTTAGTGATATTACCAAAGAATTGTCTAAAAAATGTCATCATATACATTTAGGAAATATTTAGTATTTAAACGTATCAGCATCTCAAAAAGATAATTAATGCTCATTTTGATAAGGTTATTTTACGAACAAAACGAAGTATTTTTTTACATTTACTTGTTTAACTCTCCTCTGGGTATTGATTGAAGATTATTCAAGCAGTTTCACTTTTAGATGCATGACATAAATCTTGAAAAAACAATTGAATAAAAATGACAAAGTTTTTAGAATGGGCGACAACATTTCAATACTACAAGACGTACTGTAGTGATTCACTGTACCACTAAACTAGGCTCCCAAAGATTTTTTGTATATTGAACCATCTATCAGCAGGGATGGCTGAATTCAGACAGATTCGTACAAATGTCATGAGGACTATTTTGATTTGACTTCGCCCCTTGTTCACGTTTACTAAGAGCACCGCTATTGATCTTAGTTCCAATATTCATTGTTCCACTAATGGTTGTCTCTCCGGCTTGTCTCTTGTGATGACTTGGATCGTACTCTGAGGCCTATAACGCCGGTGTATTGAACTGAGTGGGGAGACAACTTAACAAAAGACTGTTGAGGCGGTTGCAGCGTTTTTTCTGCTAGACAGTCGATAGCGTGTTTACATCATCGGTTGCGCCGGTACAGATAGTGGTTAGAAAAAATAAATTGATAGTGAAAGGAGTGCAGACTTGTGATTTGATGGACTCTGCTCATGCGATGGTCGGACCTGAATTAGTAATAACATCTGACGAACGCTACTATACAAACACGGGATCCGAAATAATAATAGCAAATATTAATACGATGAGCAGATTTCAAATGGAAATGCTCTTTTATTAAATTTCCCAAGCGCATATTTGTTTCTTTTTTTGTGCGCTGCGTTACTAGACAAGCAAAACTAGACGTAATCCGTAGCTTTTCAACGTGCAATATGAATGAACTTAGCCTAGATCTATTTTTATGTCTCATACAAATTAACTGAATTGAGAAATAATAGATGGATGGAAGAGCATTCTCAATTTTATAATTAACTGTGTTGCGTTGATTTTAAATTGTTTGTTAATATTCTTGATTTTTCTGTTTGTGTTTTCTGAGAATGTTGCAATTATTTTGCTAATTTACATTCTGTGCCTTAATCACTCGTTATCATTTTGTTTTTTATTAGAAGAAAATATAAAACAATTTAAATAAAGATCTCCTCCATCGTAAAACACAATGCCAGTATAAGAAAAAATAATAATTGCGATTATATATTTAACCTAATTTCCCTTTGTAATTCTTTTTTTAATTCGAACGCCAGCCATGTCGCCGACTCTGCGGAGATCATTACCGCGGAACACTTTTTCGAAACATCTTTTAAGATCGCAGCCCTTTCTGAAATGTCAGGTTTCGAAGTAATAAATTGGGTTTGAGCACGAATGGTGTGGCTGTTCTCGTGTACAATGTATACCCGTGTAGATTTTATTTCTACTCGGAATGAACGTGATAGCAAAAACCAGACCCTGATTATTTTTATCGTTAGTAAGTCATATCGCCTTACGCATCCGATATACAGAGGTTATATTTCTCCTGCAATTCTTTATTGATCGTAGTTATATTTCGGAAAATGTTTGTTTTTTTTTTTTAAATCACTGTAGTGCTTAGTGCACTACAGGATTACTGCACCCTCGTGTCTCTATGGAGATATGTGAGGGGCTAAGAGTGTGATATGTGAGGGCCCTAATGGAAGCTTAGGGGTGACGCCAGTACCACAGGATCGAATAAATGAAAGCTTGCGCCGGGAATCGAACCCGGGACCACCCGCTCAGTTGACTGTGACCATACCCACTGAGCCACGGGGGGCAAAATGCTGACTAAAATGTTGAATGTTTAAAGAATTTCATCTGCTATGATCACCACAAATATACATGTTTGTACAATGACAGACATTTAGATTTAATATAATTAAAATAAAATTCATCTTTTAATAATATTTTGCAATTTTTAATTGATTTTGCTTACATACGGTGGTCCGTTACTAGGAACTGGTTCCATTTTTGAGGAACTGAGGAACTCCTTGGTTCCTTTTTCTTAGAATAATCGATTTAATTTATTTGTTTGAGAAAATTGAGAAATGGAACAATTTTTCTAGTTCGTTGACATCGTAGCAAGTTTACAGCATCTAAAGGAACAGAAAAGTTCCTTTTGAAAAGGAACTAGGAATGGCCAGGTTCTTTTTACTTTCTGTAGGAACTTGTACGGGAACGGGATCCTTTTTTAATGGGAAAAAACGGGAACTGACACATTTCAAAAGGAGCGAAACCAACACTGAATATGACGATTATCACGCCTCGATGTGTGAAGCCGAAAAATCCGGCCAGACACTTCATCGTTTGTTTTGGAATAAGTTTAGTCTCTGATAGCTATCCCTTTCCGCTCCCCGCTTAAACGAAAAAAAAAATAACAATCGTTTGGCGTAGTCAATGGCGTAATACGCGCAAAAGCCTTACTATCGTACATTGGACGACGTAAATATATATTTTTTATCGCTGGCTCGTACATGCTCACGGTCGAATGACGTCGATGGTTCGAAATTAATTAGTTCTTCCTTGTAGGAAGTGCTGGGGAAGTGATCTGCCGATGTACTGGGTCTTCCGAAAAACCATCGGCAATTCGCTGACTGCTCATCGATCCAATTTCGATGGCTACTTGAGCAATTTTGCGAGACGCACCCGCTGTGTCTACGTTTGATTTGACGTTCTAGAAAATCTCATTAAATGTATTTGCGCCGCTTTTGCGTGCACAACCGGTTTATCCTTCTGAGACCCCACTCCCGTATCATCCGCACTATTAATACCTAGTTGGCGCAATTTCCTCAAACTGGTTTGTTCTTCCAAATTTTCAATCACTGCAGTGAATATCACAACTACATAATCCTTTAGATCTCCTTTGGGGTTATTTCATGGGTGAGAACCACTGATGTATTTGTGTGTTTCCGCCACTTGCCACTAGGGGCGGTGTTGGCCAATGCTGTTTCTTTGGTGAAAGTCGTTTGTCTATATATTTTATCCTAACCCTATAAATTGATACTATTACATGATTGTTTCTTTAGTGTGTACTATTCAGCCATCTTGTTTAGTACTTGACTCTTGAGTCAAATTTCGTTTCTTGTTACTGAAATTTTATTTCAAGGCCATCCATGTGACTAACAGAAAAATTCATTTATCTTCGAACTGTTAGTGTTATTATTTTACTTTGGTACTAGCTCCCTGAATGGGATAGACCTCGCGTTGGCAGAACAATTTCAACGGTATTCTTTGTGTTGCTTTGCCAATGTCTGAAAGGTATATTTTCGCAAGTACATGAATTTGAATAAAGGAGTGCCGGCACCTGGAATCGATCCCGGAACCGCCGCACCGCATATCGGATGTAATTACGACTGGACCACGGGGATATTAATTCTCCTCAAATCAATCCCCTCAAAGTTAATAATGAAACCATATGTACATGAATAATATTTAAGGGTGACACATTTTCACGAGCATCTAGGGACCGAATAAACAAGTGCTCTCACAGAGAATCGAACCTAAGACTGTGTGTGGTATTACAAGCCTGTCTTAAATTGTCTGTCAATACGCTCAAGGAGCAAATCTATTTGCACTGGAATTCGAACCTGCATCGTTTTGCCAATGCCGTGAAGCGTGCCAAGTACATTAATGAATCTAAAATAAAAGATGATAAATTATTCGGATAGCTATTTTATGTAATCAGCTGATAATTGAATTAGTGGAACCGGTTACTATTTTTCATTTTTGTTTTGCTGTGTCTCTATAAACACCAGCGTTAACCACGTTGCCATCGTTAATCAACGTTAGAGGCTCTAGCGCTTTATCTAATTGTCTTAGGATCAAAAGAGGTTTAGCTTTCGCGTCGATCGATTAAATTGAACAGTTCCAAGTTCTCAATAGAAATTCGTTCGAAATAAACGCGCCGGTAAACTCTAGCTGGTACAATGGGGCACACATTCGTTCCAATATGTTCTCTTACGCGGTCTTTTTTCTTCTTTTTTTTTTTACCATTGTTAAGGATGTCGACACCGAACGTACGTAGTAGAAATACGTACAAGTATTTGGCAATGCTAGGGTACAGTGGACGAAGAATAAATGAAGTTGAATGAACAGGAGCTGTGGCTTAAAAAAAATTGGGTTTTTTGGTCACCGCACAGAAAGGGAAGTTGAGGTGGCAAAAAATTACTTTACTTTAATGGAAAATGCGATTTGCGAGCATTTAGAACCGCATTGATTGGTGCCGAAGGAATTCCAGGAATTGATTCGAAAATTTCGACATTTCCGGTAATTGCTTTTTGCATTGTGCGACGGCGGCGTTTATGTTGGAGGCTCCCGGAATCTAATTTACAAAGTTGGCTGCTTCTGAGAAGCTTTTATCTTATCTTATTTCGTTCTCGCCGACTGTAGTCTTTCCTAAAGCGAGCGCGTACACCAGTTGACTTAAAAAAATAGGTTTCGTCCTAAAAATAAAGAAAATTCTGAGAAAATTAATAAGTTTTGACTGGACAATTACCATTTTGAAATTTTAGATTGCGCCAATAAACGTACAATTAAAAAAAAAAATTAGTTCGAACAGGCTATTAATAAATAAATAGCGCGTAGGTCGTTAAACATAAAAATAAATATACTGTTGCATCATCGTAGGAATATAATAATTATTGGAAATTACATTAGAATTTCCATTGTGAAATTTTATATTGCGCCTTTATACCCACAATTAAAAAAGCTTGTTCAAACAGGCAAAAAAAAAAAAAAATAACGGTTAGCTATTTTTATCTCTCGAGTTTTTCGAACCCTTCTTAAATATCATCAAAGCTATGGGCATGTCATAATAAATAATAAACCTGGAAAATTCATACACTGTAACGATACATCCAAATCAGATCAGATTATTTTTTTATGATTTGAGTATAAGTATACAAGTGCTGTTAATTACAATTAAAAAACTTCTTTAGTGTTAATCAGTTACCATCATAGACATTAATTTGGCGATAAAATTAAAAGTTAATTTTGAAACCACAATACATTTTCTAAAAACTCATAATTGAACGAGCTAATAAACAATTTATTATTAACCTGCTTTATAGAAGTATTGAGATACAATGTAGCACCGCACGCGGGCATCCACTCTAAGTAGCGCCTAATTAAACATCAAGTTGAAAATGCTAATATCGCTAATGTCAGCGCACAAAGACGCGTTGTTTGATGGTTTGCTTGAGAGTTGTGAATCTGTAACAGATCATTACGGTTGATGAGTTGCACCAAAGAGCTTGGTTTACGTGTATCCGCTGTCCCCAATGGAAGCATGACAATACTGCTCGCTGTTCGGCCCATTACTGCGACTTCTTGAGCTAGCCTCACAGAAGGTCGCGTATAGCCAATGCCTACTCATACTATCTAGTTACTATCCAGTATAAGCTGGGAGCGGTGGCGCGTTCCTGTAATCCCGCTGCTGGGAAGCGTACTAACCGATGGCTCATGAGCCTACG
>JAUJYS010005700.1:0-10859 GCA_033995665.1 Melogona broelemanni
CCAATCCAACTGGGAATCGAACCCAGATCCGCTGGTTGGCGAGCGAGCACGCTACCTCTCGGCCACAGCGGACGGACTGGCGGAGATAAGTAGATCTTTAAATTCTTTATAATAAACAACAATAAAATATGCGTGATCCGTGTTTAACATTTGGTTTAAAATAACAACAGAAATAAATACATAAAGACAAAAACGATTGCAAGCATGCCCATCAACAATAGAACAATATCAATATATATTTGTCCAATTAAACGAATACATAACTGACCGCAAGCATGGGCCTTAACATCAATTGTCTGTGCAAAAAAAAACGAAAAATTAATTATTATTTGCGACACAAAACAAAAGTAATGAAATAACAAACCATAACGGTCGTTAACATCCTAAATTTAGAAATTATTTTCTAAATTTAGGATGAAACAACAAGTTAAAAAATAACACTTTTGTTTAGTTGCAACATTATTTGTATAATTTTTGAAAGTTTTTTCCGGTTTTTATAAACTTATTTTATTTATGTTCAAATATTCAATTAAATTGTCGTAAAATTAAAAAAGGTGGCTTAACTCTATCCCTTTTTCAATTCGTACTGCTAAAATAAAATATTCATTTGCAAAAAATATTATTTTTATCGGCGGTTCATGTATAGTACTAGCACAATCTGAAATGATTGCTGCTTTCGATTCAAAGGGCATGCTCAACTTTTCAATTTAATTATTTTCTGATTCCAAATTCCGAAGAACCCTCGAAAAACAGACAAAACAAGTTTAAATTTCCATAAACATGGGATTCACGAATAGCTTCTTTTTTCATTTATATTTGCAACCTCCTGAGACCTCAGCTAAAAAGACGTAATTTTTCGACATTGTTGAAGAAATAGTTCACGTATCGGTAAAGACCTTTTAGTCTGGAAGTCAGGACAGTAGACTTTCAAATATTTATAAAACTTCATCGATTTGCCGCTTGAACATCTGCAAATGACAATTATTGCTGCCCCCGGAGGTTGGTACGCGATGCTCATAACGCATCAAAACGACACGAGCATCAAGGTATTGCGGCGAAACGAGCAAATGGGGTAACACGCATCAAAGTGTGAAAACTATTGAAAATAAAGAGTAATGAGTAAAAAGGTAAATGGTCTTCGACCAGAAAAGCCTTGGAAACGGCAACTTCTTGGATAATGGAAGTTTATTATATTATCTTCGAAAGCATATTCCAATTATCACGATGTACGTAACGATGGCTCAGTGGGTATGGCAACATCGTACGAAGCCGACGGTCCCGGGTTCGATTCCCGGCGCAGGCTTTTGTTTATTCGTTACCCTGGGGTACTGGCGTCACCCATGAGCTTACATTAGGAGTCCAGAGCTAAGAAGTGGATCCTGCAGTCTGGCTATTTCAGCTGCCAATCCCCTTCCCTTCCCTGCCCCTCACATATCTCCATATAGATCCGAGGGCGCAGTAATCCTGTCACCACGCCTGTCACACTAGGCACCACGGTGATTAAAAAAAAATGTACGAAAATTGTATTGAATTATTCAATACAATTTTCGTACATCGTGATAATTGTAATATGCTTTCGAAGATAATATAATAAACATCCATTATCCAAGAAGTTGCCGTTTCCAAGTCTTCTCTGGTCGAGACCTATTTATCTTTTTATTTGTTAAATTCCAACGGTTCCTACAAAAAATCCATCGAGATAAAGAGTAATGAGATTTAACTATACCAAAGAAAACCTACACATAAGAAAAGCCAAAATGGACACAGGATCCGAAGAGGATATGCGTTCAGACATTTGCACATATAGTGCTGCTGCATACTAAACTCCGCATAACCGACAAGGCGAAAAACCAATGAAAAACAGATGCGCTCTAGTTTGACGCCAAGTACTGCAATTATTCGAACGAACCAAGCAAACATAAACATTTCCCCTAGTTCATCTTTTGACTTATTTCCAGACGCTAATCACCATAATCTGTCTTACTCAATCATGTCAAAAAGTTTCAGACGCGTGCTTTTCAGAAATAAATTCAAGGAAAACTTGGACAATAGAAAAACGAAGAAAGGAACCAAATTTATGTATTGGCATAATATGCAAAAATACGATGAACCCATTGCAGGCTGACCTTGCATGGGGTTGACTGGCCGCCAGTTGGCCGAGTCCCTCTATTGTAGACTGCCACCCTCCACCTACCGGCAGCGTGATAAAACAATTTCTTTAAATGTTTTTTTTTGGGGGGAAAATTTTTATCACTGTAGTGAATATCACTACATGATATTCGGAAACTCTCGTGTTGCTGTGGCAATATGGGAGGCATGTTTTTCACCAGTACCCCAGGTTCTAATAAACGATAATCTTCGCCAGGAATCGAACCAGGGACCACCCACACCGCAGTACATTGCCATACCCACTGAGCTAGACAGATCCTACATAATTCCACTGCGAACAGCCAAGGTGTGACGAATGCAATGTCGCTCAACTGATCGAACTCTAAGCCTTTGACGGCGCCAGCTTAAACATTTTGAGCAAACATCTTGGCGCTCACTGCAAAAGTCAATTTTATTTCCTCGCAATAGGAATAAAAAAGGTGACATACAAGGCACACACAGAGAAGTGGTGGAGTTAAGGAAGTCGCGAATAGCGAAGAGAGCAGGCTGTAAGGCGAAAGGAGTGAAAGTGCAATTTTAAGACATTTGCTCGATACACCGCTTAGCGGAGCAGCGGAGAGTGCTCACTTACAGATGATGATCCGTGGCTGCGCCGACCGGGGAATGATCCGGCGTTCGCGGTGTGGCAACGGCTGCTTGTTTAGAAAGCGCAACTCGTAGGAACGCAGTTACTACACCACGTCTGGACTGGAGAGTTGACATGGCGGCAACAACGTGACACTGAAACAAGTGAAGAGGGGAATAGGGATGGTCAGAGTAGAGAAAAAAACCGAGTACCGCCGTAACAATGGGCCAGTGCGACGGTTTCGTCCGCGACGACGGCGACGCTAAATAAAAATCTAATAATGAAAACGAATAGGCAACCCAGCTCCTGCCGCACAAAAGGCAAAAACCTTTCGCTAGAGTGCCGGGATAAGCTCTCTCGCCCTCTCTCCATCCTCTCGCCACTTTCCCGCGCCTTTCTCTCTGTCTCTCTCTCTACCATTCACTCTCTCAAGTCGTCTCCCTGTCGGCAAGAAAAGAACAAACAATCGATGAACGGGCGCGCGTGCGCCAAAGTAGCGGACGCTCCGCTAGCTCCCAGTGTTTTTTTTTTAAGGCGCCCCTAAATGTGTTCTGGTGAGCGCGAATTGGGATGGCAACAAGTTGGCCTGCCAAAAAAACTGAACCGAACGAGCAAAGCAAGTTACGACTGTATACGGTAGTTCCAGTACTTATTATACCACGCGTAAGAGTAGTTGTAGAAATGACGCAGTGGCGCGTAATGTTTGGGAACCCAGACATTGCCCGGTAAATGGCTAAAAGCAAATTTCGATTAAAGTAACTATACACAAATTACTACCCACGCATTTCTATGTGTCAGGCGCGGTGCTTCCGCAGTATTTGGGTAAAGTGTCCTCATCAGCAGCATCTCCAGAGGTCAAACAAAGTAATCGAACTCGGGATCGATGTACCACAAATGACTACACCGGGCGGTCCCGGGTTCAATTCCCGGCGCAGGCTCTCGTTTATTCGATCCTGGGGTACTGGTGAAAATGTGCCCCTCACATACGCAACACGATGGAAACAAAATCTCCTGTAGTGCTATTCACTACAGTGATTAGGAATAAAAAATGAATATAAACCCAAAAGAAGCTTACTTAATTATACATTTCCCAAATGATATAAAATTACATTTTTTACAGTATTTCCTATCACTGAACCAAATATCGCTTAAGAACAGTGTTTCCCAAACTATTTGGCTCGCGCTGCCCTTTTCAGAACCAATTTCACTGACGGAGCCCCTAAGAGGCTAAAAATTGTTCATGGCGGAGCCCCTATTTAATACAAGTTAATGGCGCTTGAATATGAGAAATGGCAGCGGAACACAGTTTGGGAAACGAGGCTTATGAAAATTCTGTATCCCTCATATTTCTCAGGTAATGTCTGTGAGACACATTTCCACTGGCACCCTGGGATCGAATAAACGAGAGCCAGCACCGGGAATCTATCCCTGGACCTCAGAACCGCATGCAATTGAAATACCGACTGGTTTACGACGAGCAGCGCCGAACACTGTAATATATTTAAATATATTACGATGATATTTAAATGTTACCCAATATTAATTATATTACAAATTATACCAATATTGATTATATTATAAAATATACCAATATTCATTATATTATAAATATTATAAAATATTCACGGCATGTTGGTAAATATTCATTGACTAGAATTGGTTGTGTTTAAAGGCATTGCTGGCAAACAACGTCAACAATATGATAAAAGCATCTTTTTTTTTTGCAAGTAGAGCCAGCCGTTTCGTACTGACCTAGTAACGAGTACAATCATATTGCGATTGCACCCGAATATATCAATAGCAACCACTCGAAACATAGTTTTATTGTTACAGTTTATAATGATAAACCCTGCAGACACGGCGAACGCAATTTAACATCCCAGAATCTGCATTATTTTAAACGCCGAATCACGTCTCCCGCGAGTCATAAAATGGAAATTGTGCGCGATCCCGGAGAGCCGAGGTACCTCCTCTCCCACTCCTGGTTCCCCTCCCCCCTTTCTGTGTCGATATGACGCAAATGCCAAGCATCAACTGCCGCATACATAATTAATGGATTCTGATCGGTATCCAAATTTTGGGTAGCCGGTACGTGAGTACAGCGGCATTCTCTCGAAATGCACTGTCATTGTGCGCTACTCAGCGATATGCTAAAACTGTTACGCTATTTTGAAAATGTTTTGCGGTAGCGAAAGGCGAATGGCAAAAAATATCAATAAACGATTTGGTTATACGGAAAACAGATGGACTGGGGAAACGACCGTACGTAGACTTGATTTTTAAGTCATTTTATTTTTTATTTTATCTATTTGTATTCCTTCGAACACATACAAAGTAGCCGGATTTCTTCAATTCCCGACCATTTTCGCAACTCCTTATTATCATGCAGCATTTGTTACCAGACGCACGAAATAGAATGAACAAAAACCCATGTCGAGAATCGAACCTGGAACCGTCTCGCAAGTCGCAGCATATTAGAAAACTTGGAAAGAAAATAGAAATATTAATATATTTTTTTTAAAATCTGTATTCGCATTATAAGAATTTTTAATCACATTAAAATTATACATCATATTCATTGCAATATGCCGAGATTACTAAATTACTGTTTGTATGACATGCTTCAGTTTTCTACACATTTCCATGAACACGACGCCAAAATACGATGAAATAATTAATGAACTTAGACTTTTAAATTGAGACCTAGGGATCTGCATATACTATTTTCGTCATTGAGTGTACCTAAAGACTTTTCATCTTTGTCATTCATGAGGCGGGGATGCGCAATACACTGTATAACGGTGAGACTCCACCAGGCACTAACACGCAAAGCAATCGACAATAAAGAAAATAGATTACTTTGGGTCTCAGGTTGTTGGTACACGGAACGAAATTTATAGCCGGATGAAGGCTTATATCCAGGTATAGCGCGCTTTCCAATTGGACGAACCGGGAAGCTGTCGCAAACTGCGACAGCTTCTACGGGGGCGCAACAGCTATAAGATCGGATGACGAGCACCTTTGTCTACGCGGTTCTACTAATTCGAAATGATGGCTCGCGGAGTCGTAATACGCTCTGTTTTCCCTCTTTTGTCTGGCTTTTTCTACAGTGGCGTGGGAAAGATATAGGTTACCCGCTTGCTGCCAGCGAGCGCCACTCAAATCCCCACTGAGGATTTCGACATCCAACGTGGGTTTTTGGACAAAGTGTGCTGTGCGCTCAAGTTGACACGCTGTCCACGGCGTTCGTGGACACTAAACTGATTGTTCGAGAGTCGAATGTGGCATTCGCAGTAACGACATTTTCAGGCAATTCGTAAAGTTGAATTTGACGTAATTATATTGCTTGCCTTTTGCCATAAGCTGGGTTGCGTATAGGGATATCTCAAAACATAATGTACCCTAGCTAGGTCAAGTTCTGATCTTGATTAACGTTGCCCGTATGCAAAGTCATAATTTTGATAGGCAAAAAAATAATTTCCAAAAACTGCATGATGGAATGTTTATCTCAGCTATAATGCACGTATACAGGAGTAGAATGAAAAATAATATTGAGACGGGGCTGTACATGTGTATATTATGTAAATAAATTAAAACGCAAACATATTGTGATAGATAACTGGTTAATTATTCCATCATTGCATTCGCACCCTTTATGTCTACTGCGATCTATAATTTTAGTGGATGCGCCCGATTATAATAATGAAAAGTAAAATACTAAATTAAAAATAATAAATCAATTGTGATTGTAATTTTTAATTGTGAAAGATCAACAATGTATTTTGAAATTACAGGGTTGATCACAACACAAGTTTAGTGTCGACTGAATCTAGAAAATAAATTTTAGTCAACAATTTCTTAAAATGTTATAGTTGTTTTAACTATTACAAAATTTATGAACATATGAATTTATTGACTTGGTCACACTACATGCAGTATCGACACCTGCGTTTCCGTTTCCCGATTGTGAACACTGAGTGGCTCAAGTCGTACAGAGGGTGGGGAGACGAAGTGCTAACTGTATAGTGGGCTGGTGTTGGGACCCCGAGGACCAACCGCACAGGAATCTAACCCTGATTAATTGAGACATATATCGACGCTGGCGGGACTATTAATTCCTAATTGGGTTCACGGATCCCACCCCCATATCACTCAAAATTTGTACAAAAAGGGAGCAACATGGGATCGGCAGGCATCGAAAGACGGCGGCAAATTCAATAGAAGCCAACTCTATAACCTCCTGAGACCAATAAAAGACAATTCTATAACTTCATGAGACCAATAGAAGCCAACTCTATAATATGGTGACGTAATCCATGAAAAAAGACACAGATTAAAAAACATTTGAATGCAAAATTTTGCCATTCTAAATGTTTAAGCGTGAGATACAAACGCAGAATTATGCGATAGTATAATGCGAAGTTTATGCGAAAATGTGGAACTAAACTAATACAAACTAAAACAAAATGATAAGGATGTAATTCGAAAATCTACCTCATGAACAGGAACGTTCCGATGATTCAGAGGCTGACATTCCGCAATAGGGCAGCGATATTTTAAGCGGGCTGTACCGCATGACAATGTGTAGTGTGTGATTGCCGTTCAACATGGGCAGCGCTATTGGCGATCATGTTTACATTTTATCGACACAGTACATCAGATTATCTGCTAGCAGATAATATGCGATAGTAACGATAATAATATAAAAATTGAAGCTTCGTGTGGTACAGATGCTGAGGTTTTAATAATTAAGCCACACCTAACCAAAAAGTGTAGGTTTTAAGGTAGCTAAACAAATTACCTTTTTAAATCTTCTATCATCATGCAGCCCTACCAAACCGTGCATTTTTGTATTTTGAATCCTACATGTCATTATGCGCGTTTATTTAGATTTACAAACGTGCAATCAATGCGCAAAAAAAATGAAACAAAAATTTGCGGTCTCTTTCGTCATTTAATCGCGCGGTCTTGCGGTTAACAATTCTTATCAATTGGTAAACAGCTCGCATTTTATGTTTGTTTAAAGGCGCAGTGGATCTCAATAAGATTAGCCGAGAATACCCTGTACGTACGCGCGGAGGATATTTATTGATTGCGGGCTGACTCGGGGAGCGCCTGCTAATTAATTAATGAGTGCGTGAAGCAAGATTAGGGGGCGGACCGACCCAGGCACCCGTGGAGACCCGGGCAAAAGGGGGCGTGGCCCGGCGCAGCCGCCAGCACGTGCTGGCAGTTTCAGCGCCAAACGATTTTCGGAAACCACCGTCCCTCCCCCCCCCCTGCCACCGCCTCCGCCGCCGCACGAGTCAGCCGCCATCTTTATCCAATAGCCGTGCGCGAATACAATTACGTCGAACTAATTGATACTGAATGCCGGGTGCCTAGTGCACGGAACACAGCGTAATCGATAGGGCCCAGTTTGGCGATCTCGCAGCGCCAATTCCAACTCCTCCCACCTGTGCGTTAGTTGACGGCAGGCAGGGGGGAGATGTGATCGGAGAATCATCACCATCACAGCAGCTGACAGGCGAGGGCTGGATGTCGCGACATAAGCAGTCAAGAGACTGATTAAATTGACTGTAACGGGCATCGACACATTTTAAAATTAAAATCAAATAATTTCGAGCAATGCTCTCATTTCTAGGCCAAACAAATGGAATTGTTAGACAATAGTCATAAAAATTAATTAAATTACATAAAATTAACAGTTTCTTAAAAATTGAAGTTTTCAATGAGAGGGTCGGAGTACGTCCAATCCTTACTCTGGAGCCCAGAAGGTAAATCAAGATACAAACACAAACTAGGTAAACTATTTGCTTTCGTAATAGCCACACTTGTGAATAATGCAATCCAACGAAAAGCCCCATGACGACAGAAATAATTGTCAGTGTCAATTGGAGGCTATTGGAAGCTATTTTTATTATCACACCTCTCAAAAAGTATCACATTTGGCCCCAACCTCCACAACAGAAAGGAAATTAAATAAACCTAATTATATTTTTTCTTTATTTCCAGAACCTCCTCCGATATGGCCGTTATAATATGATTGCAAGACAACAACACATGCCTCTGAGGCTGGTCGGGCATCTATGACTGACATTGACGCGTGTTTCATCTATTCACTGGATTAGCGCTCTCGGCGACCCTCAGTTTAGGCCATAATACGGAAAGTTACTCCTTGGCAAGATCTACCGACCTACGGAGCTTCCCCGCAAAGCAGCAGAACGCGGTTGAACGCTTTAATTTAATTCAAGTCAGTGTCAAAAAGCGTCATTTTTCCAGGAGAAAAACGTGACAACTTGATGGCCTAATCTCTTAATATTAATTTGGAACTAAAAATATTATAGTTATCCATTAATATTTGTTTTATGCTTTAATTCGAATTTTTATAAAACAAATTAATTCGAAAACTGAAATATCAAGAGCAACTGAAACCGAAATTTCTTTTCAATATAACCAGAATATCGACGTCAATATTGGACATACCGTGCATAAATCTAATTAATAGTATCAGGTTACAATGGTCAAGCACAAAATAATTGCAGTTTAATCTATTGAATTACAAATTAATATTCGGAACACTTGGTCAATAATAGTTGTAAATTCTATACGGCCCTCACATTACAGTTACGGGTAGCGCAGTAAAATATCTCTTTTAAGTAGCCATGAGGCGCTCCAAGCCGTTCCTGAACACCGTCCTCCCCTGAGCTAGCTCCCAACCCAGCCCAGATCCCAGCGTGCGCCTTCGGCCATGGCTCTGGAGCGGAAGCGCTCCTCGCGGCGGAGCAACTACCGCTACCAGACCAAGAAAAAGACGCCGGCATCGCGTTGCAAGACTTGCTGCCGGAAGTTCACGGCTTTCATGTTCTCGCACGTGGGCCTGTGTGGCCTGGTGGTGGGCTACTCCATCATGGGCGCGTTCGCCTTTCAGGCGCTGGAGGCGCCCTACGAGGAGAAAAAGGCCGGGGAGGTGCTCCTGATGCGGAAAGAGACCGTGGACAAACTGTGGGATATCACGGACCGGCTCAACATTCTCTACCGCGACAACTGGACCAAGTTGGTCATGGAGGAGGTCAAGGGGTTCCAGGCATCGGTCATCAAGGCCGTCAAGAACGGTTACGACGGCAACGATGAGAACATCGGACAGCAGTGGTCCTTCTCCAGGGCCTTCCTGTACAGCCTCACCGTCATCACCACAATAGGTAAGTCTCAATCAGTTTCATCAAACATTAATATTTATTTGTTTTGCTTAATTTGTTTAATTTGTAATGTATGCTGAGATACCGAACCCGCAGGGAAGACACTCGTCTAATTCGCCAAGCATAATATTTGCATTAAAGTCTTTATAAAACAACTCCAATACATAGGCGCTGTGTGTTGCTTTGCGTCTTAATGAATGTAAACGATGTCTGATGATCCACACGCATAATGCACCGTGTGTAATTGGAGACAAAAGTATTATGTGCTTATGAATCACGACTAAAGATTTACTCATTTCACGGTATAAGAATAATAGATGATAATGAAACTCCCGTACGTTGGAAAACAAGTGATTTTTAGAATCCCAATGGGACGTAGTTGATAATAACATACCGCTTTGGTGTACACATTGTTTTTTTTGCTCGACATCGTTGCTGATTGAAGAAATACTCGGTATTCGATTCATTGTATGAAAAGTATTGTTAATGCAATTCCCTTTTCACAAGAATAGATTTAGACAGCATAACTGTATACAGTAAGATGGTTAGCCGAAACTACTCTTTCTTACACGAATGGAAAAATTGCACAAATACATTTCAAAGGAACCAGACTAAGTGATAAAGATAACGTCATTGTAGAGAATAAATTCCACAATGATCGGGAGAAAGTGTTTATCGAAGTTTAAAATGAAGATTGTAAAAACGAAAGTTGAATTTCTTTCTTTCGCCCGGTTCAGCGAAATACGCGTAAAACGAGAAATTCAACTTTCGTGTTTACAATCTTCCTATTAACCGAAGCATTTATTTACCCACGGTACCAACAAACCAAGTAGTGTTTGCATATACATATAATTAAACACGTTTATTTTACATCTATAACGTTCGTTTGTTCATCATTTCGCATTGTGTTGCGATCTCGTTTATCT